>CAEMYA010002105.1:3855237-3928263 GCA_903131615.1 Diplodus sargus
TCATGTGAGATCAGCACAGGGTCAGGTCCTTTTTATTTCAATCAAGCCTTTATCTAATATTAGATACTACATATTTAAATCCACTACATCCAGATACTTATATGGATCCACATGCTTTTTTTTAAATCAATATCCATGCATTATTCCCTTAGAAATTAACAAAAGTGCCCTATGTTGCAAGTTTAAAGAATGTCTTTATCTGCATCAGCACTGGAAATTATTGTTATTCTGTAGTTTTTGTATAATCCTGCCAACAAACCAACCAACCAACCAACCAACAGACGGGAGTGAAACATAACCTTCTTGGCAGAGGTAAATAATATATAGTTTTTAAAAAAGATTACATACAGAACAGGAGTAAAATGAAGTCATGTCTTATTTACCCCAGCAATAACACTATAAACTCGATAATATCTCACTGGGAAAAAAAACCTCAAATGTCAATAAATCAAATAATAATCCTGAGATGAAACTACTGAGTGAAGTTGAGGAATAATGAAGTCTGTGTTCTCCCTCCTCCCTCTGCTGATGTGGGTGGGGCTGTTTTTTGTCTTAGCCAGCAGCCAAGTTTACAAGGATTTGCCACTTTTAAGATTATCACAGTTACCACATGCAGACTGCTTTTTGTTTGTGCGTAGCAGCAGCTCTTCTGTAACAATTCCCTGTTACCTAAGCAGGCGCTGTGCTCGTGTAAAGGCGAAGCAGAGCAAATTATGATATCGCAGAAATCACACAACGAAAAGGGATTTTCAGTCTAGCAGTGTTCTATGGTTAGACATCCTCTACTCAGTATTTAACTCTATCTCAGTTTTAGGATTTAGATATTGTGGAAAAATGTAAAGATGAACTGCTGAATGCTTTTCCAACCTGTCAGTGGCTAAATCTATGTCTCACCTTGTCATGTCAAAATAAGACTGTTACCTCAGCAACACCATGAGCATCTTCGCAGCGTCACACAGACCAAATCGGCACACACACCAGAGCACAAACAAACAGTTCAAGCTCAATTCAGATGAATAAACCTAAAGACGTCCCCCTTCCCTGTAATGACACCGCAGCAGCTGAATAATACACCCCTGTCGACAGAGGAAGGCGACGTGACGGTGGTGAGAGCATCAAAATGGCAGCACTCAGTTTGTGTGTGGTTGTGCACTGTCACCGGTACTCAGCGCAGGATCCAAAACTCCAGAGAGGAACAAGCTTAGCAGCTCTCTCAGCTTAGCAACAAGGGGTAGCAACTAGTCAAGAGCTGTGAGGTAACACGCTGCAGTGACCTCTGATGTAGAGGAAGCAGTGGGGGCGGGATTATGTCAAGTATACTGGTGACACTCACACATGACACGCTGCCTTCAGTGCGGAGCCTCTCCAAAGAACAATCGGTAACTTCTACTGTCCGCCTGCTGGGGTGGGCTGCGTGACGGTGACACTAGTGAATCACCTGCATTACCAGCGCAGTAACTGACTTAATGTATGGCTAAGAACAACAATAGTGATAATTGACAACTGACCTTCTCACAGCTCCTGTAGCTCTGTCACCCACTCACTGACAATAGCGTTCGAAAGGCGGGGATGAGTCAATGACAGTGACAAATCACTTACATTCTACGTCACATACACTGTACTGTACAGTTCTTTATATCAAAAGATTGGGACGCTGGGACGTCAGCAAGAAATAGAGATCTTTTTCTTAATGCAGAAATAGACAACTTTTCAACTTCTCCCCCTCCTAGTCTTTCCCTGTGGTATTACAGGTAGCAACATGTCTAGCAACCTGGCTACTGACCAAAGCAAAAAACAGACGTAATTGGATGTAGAAACACCAAACTCAAAAATCAGAGTAAAACACGTGGTTGTTTTATTAAGTAGGCAGGTTTTGTTACTTTCTTATCTAGTGGAAGAATTCACGTTTTGAGTCGTCCGTCCAGGTTGTAAGGGGAACACATATTACACTTGGAGTGCTCGCTATCGCATAAATGGCTGTTCGTTAACTCTAGTTTTACCTCGGTTTCTAACTCCCTCCCTCCTCACCTTCATCCCCTCCTCTATCAGCTGGGTTCTATTTCTTTTGCAGTGTAGAGTTTCTTCAGTTATTCCAGTTGTTTTCCATCGTTACCGGTGGTTAGTGGCCCAAGAAAAGAAACATTCTTGCAGTTTTGGTTGCACAATGGCAGACGCGCTTTCTTCCTCTCGACTTTGAATTCCATCTTTGAAACGACCATGCAGAATGGCCTATTTCAGATTTAATATGTATTTTGTTTTTGGTTGTAAATTACTGACACATTCATGTGTTAAATGTCGCAGCAGGTAAAAATGGAGCTAATTTAACTATTTTATAGACTGCTTTGATCGCATAGATTAGTAAATAATAATTCGTAATCATTTATTTGTAAATGTTTTGTGTTAATAGTCACTACGCAGCTAAAATTGTCAACTTGTAAATGTACCGGGGTAAAAAAGAACAATATGAGCCTCTTAAAAGGTGTGAAATAGAAGTATAAAGTAGAGTGGGACTAATTTATCAGTTAGCTGATATTATTGATCTATCAGGATCAGCCCATATGTTGCCTGATGTGGGTGCCCTGATGTCGTTTTTGATAGTTAAGTGTATTGTTAGACATAAAATAACCTTTCCCTGTTACATTGTTACATATCTTTTTCACAAATGTTTCACTCGGTCTGGCTCTAGTGTAAAGTGACAAAGGATGGCAATACAACTGCATCAAAATTGTACTTGAGCGCAGCACTTGAGTAAATGTACTGAGTTACTTTCCACCACTGGTAGTCAATTTCTATGAAAATTAATCGTTATAGTTGGTTATTGATGCACACCACTTTACCACATACTGTATGTGCATTATAGCATGAATGAATGCACACACACACACACACACACACACACACACACACACACACATAGACAGTTCAGTCAGTTGTTAGCAGACTTTTAGAAGGCCTTCTCGTGCACCACTGGCATGAATATTCGTTACACTAAGTACTTCTCCCTCTGTGGCTGCACTTGTGAAGGTCAAACTGGCCAGCTCTCATTTGGAGCTGCTCAGCATGACAGAGAGGTAAGCCAGTGCATGCTTTTGTAATATTACATAAAGATGAGGAGGGAGCAGTGCTGACAGCTGTGACGGGGCTATTAATTATGGTTTCATGAATGTGCGTCTGTGGTGTGTGTTGGAGAGTGTGTGTGTGTGTGTGTGTGTGTGTGTGTGTGGTGGTGGTGGGGGGGGCGCAACATAGTCACAATGCTCAATCACAGCCTTCAAATCAGAAAACTTTGAGCTTTAATGGGGCCGTTTTATGGGTGAACTAATTAATTTCCTTGTGGGTGCTTTATTGAAATGAATGCATGAATTCAGCGCAGCAGAGAAGGAGCAGTTGACCTTTACCGCCGTGGGGATTTTCTTATTACATCTCATTATTCCGCCTTTTGTCTGCGACAAAGAACGCAACATAAAGTTTTGACGCGTTTGACGGTAAAACATCATTTCATCCTCTCTCAGCTCCATCCTTCTGTCACTTCTTCTTCTTCTTCTTCTCTCACCTTGCCTCTCTCCTTCCCTCTTCCCTCCGGCGCAGGGGCCACAGCGTGAATGAGATGTTGGGTGCATGGTAATTGAGTAGGTATTGATTGGACTGCAGCGTGGCCTACGAGAGGCCAATGAGAGCCAGGGGATCAGAGCAGCACCACTGACTGCGTCTCTCATCCCACATTCTGCAGGAAAACATGAACGCTGTATCACCAGAGGCAATCAGGAAAAAAAAACAGACCGATGTTACATTTTTAGATAACATAAGCACGTCATAGTGCGCCTTGTTCTCCTGTCTGCTATTAGCTCTGACTGTGGGCCGAGGAAGAGCTTCCTTCAGCGTTGGCTGTATCATTTGACTGACTGGGTGCATCATCTGAGCGGGGCTGACTGTCATATTTCACTGCGATGTCACCACTGGAGACTGAGCTGCCATGTCGGTGTGCCTGGGCGAAAGAGGCACCGATGTGGAAATGTTTGCTAAGGAGGAAGGGGTTATTGCCCCGTCAGCATGTGCACAACCCCCTCGTTCTGTGCCTACACTCTACCTCCGACCAAGAGAAGTGGTTTTTGAAAACACGACAAGCAGTGCGGACAGGTTTAGGAGAAAGCCAGGGTTCAACTTTTCCAAGGTGTCACGTTATTGTCACCTGCAGGGATGCAGATTGTGAACACGTCTTGCAGGGTTTTAAAAATTAGATCTACTGTACGTTATAAAATGCTGATTTTTCATCATGACCATCAGTGTTTGTGAGGTTCTGATTGGAGCAGTGGATCTTTTTTAGGGCCAACGCCATTAATAAGGAATATAAAAATTCAGATACGGATGTATCGGCTAATATTCGTATATCTGCGTAATTGATACGTGAACACACATTTCTGCAATGATCCCTTAAACACTGTTATCAAACACGTGACAAAGATACATATGTAATTAAGGCAGGATGCAGCAGCATCCTCTGTCTGTAGTCTGCAGTCTGTGGTCATGTAAAGTACCGGAGTAAATTGTAGTTAGTTACACGACATCACAGGTTATTCTTAATTCTGATGCCAGGATTTTTTTTTACTGCAGACATATATCGATTCCAAATATTGGTTATTGGCCTCCCATATAATCAGTATCGGTAAAACACAGTATGAATCTGTCCCTCATCAACATGCATCCCAATTTGTCATTTCTTTTCCATTTTACATGCACACAAAAAGCAATAATGCATCATTTAATGCTCCACTAATGTTGCACTGCAACCCCACAGAATCAGCGGTATTTTGGAAAATATTGCTGTTTATACCATATACCAGTACTCATATTCTTATATAGTGAGCTGTGGACTTGAACACCCCACACACATACATGAAGACATGCAGCCTACATGTCAGCTCCCCGGACTTAACTTCACTCACTCTCTTCTCCTCCTACCTCCTCGCAGTCATGACAGGACATTATTACCTTTACCTCAGATTGCAGTGTGTTCACAATAGCTGAATTTGGTCATTACTGATAAGAAATTTCACGGCATTGTGCCCTGACAGGGCGCAGCGGTCTGCGGCACAGAGCTGGACTCACTTCTGATGTTTCTGTCTTCAGTTTTTATACCTTTTAGTTCTTCAAATGTTAACCATGGCTGGAAAATAAGCAGCTTTGGTCACTCGGCCCTAATTTGACACTACAAAATTAAATAAGGACAGAGCAGGCACACTTTTGTGGCGGAGGCTTTTGCCCAAGCTAGCTGTTTCCCCTTGTTTCCAGGTATTATGCTAAGCTAAGTTAACTGGCTGCTGGTGGTAGCTTCATATTTACTGTACGGACATGAAAGTGGTGTCAACAAGAATGCCCAAAAGCCTACATCCCGAAATGTAGAGCTTTTTACTTTAACCTAGATGATAGTTGAGTCATATTATGTCCTATGAAACACAGTGTAGTCAGGTAAAAAGGACCGTCAGCTGTGTGTCAGATGGATAAAATTCCCATTTTTAAGCACACGTGATAGAGATGTTCATATTCATATAAATCTCTCCCCCTCAGGCTAATGCTGCCATGTCATTTTTGAACGCAGCTTGTCTCCATTTGACTCATGACGTATGGATTTGAGAAGTCTGTGTGTGTATGTGTGTGCATGCGCAGCACCGAAGGCAGTCAGGCACATCCAGCCCATGGCCATGCATGTGCGAGCACAGAGCCGCATAAACTGCAGTGAGAGCCCTGAGAGGTGAAGCAGGGGGAGGTGACTAAGCGGGCTCGCCGGCCAATACCGTGCAAGCACCGGTTGCCATGGGAACACATTGATTATTTAACAATTTGGATGGAGCCTGTGCCCTGCACTTGCCAAGGTTCAGTGGGATGCTTTGTGGCTTTACTGTCCCGAGGGTCCGCAGCCAAGTGAGTGTTGTGTGGTGCAATGCCACCGGGACATTGATACACATCCGCCGTGATGCTGAGAGACAAGAGACAGACACACAGTCTCAACTGACAGAAGAGCAAGATGATGGATTGATGAATAAGAGACTATTATGAACAGATGGGTGAATGAGACGAGGGAGTGAGAGAAAGGAAGCACTGTAGCGGGTGGATTTTCATCACTCCTGGTGGTCAGTAGGGACTTGTTGTAATGATCTCATGCTGGGGAGGCAGTCTGGACTCATTGTCATTGTGTGCACAGGAGGTCCAGTATGCTGACTTGATTCAGTGTCTCCAGCCTGTATGTACGGGTGCATGTAGTGTCAAAGCTACTGTAACCCTGAGCGCTGCATTGCAGGTGGGCAGAAGTAAAGAGCAGCACGTCTGTGAGCAGCCTTTACTGTTAGTGTTTGAATTTAAAGGAAATGAAGGAATCACAGCCAGCCTCACACATGTACTACACAAAGCAGTTTTTAAAGCAGTGGGGGCATCCCTCAAAATGAACTCATCCACACCTGGGTAGGGAACAACGCTTAGTAATGCCAGGTGTAAATGCTCACAGAATACATTGTGATCAGGCCAGGTGTACATGTTATCCACACTGCTTGGCAACATTATTACAGTTTAGATGAAATAAAGAAATGCCTTTTTAACCCTTTTACATCACATCCTCGGTCATTCTGTGCACCTTTTTAACAATTTATGCAAAAATCCATAAAAATCAGTGTCACTGTTCTGTTATATCAAAATCCACTCATGTTTTCTTCCTGTAAAACGAAACATGACGTGCTGCTGTAGGCTTGAACCAACCAGTAATATCATGACATCGATCAGTTTTCATCTTTTCGCAGCACAGAGCTTCGATTCATCAGTGAGCCAGCTTGCATCAGCATGGTACATCCGTGTGTCTTTGAATATTTGCCACCTTAAATCTTGTTGTGTTTTTCACAAAAGTTGGTGAGGCGATCATGATGTTGATAAGTTGTTGGTATTTAGATTTTCGACTATTGGCTGTTTTGCATCGTGACATCTTTCATGACCCATTGAGAATACGTTTCCCCCCCTTCAAGTCAGTTTTGATTTTAAGTATGATTTACACCACATAGAGAAAGATATTTATAAAGCCTTCCTTTGACTTGGAAATGATCTTAAAGCAAAGTCTCGACTTGATTTTTCTGAAGGTTATGTCGGGTTGTTGCAGCTTGTGACATACGCGTTCAAGCCTGTGGTGAACTTTGCGCAGCAGCGACACACTTTCAAGCTGTGTGATTGGCTTTGATTGTCAACCTACTATTTAGTCCACTAAATAATATATGTTGCCTGGCTTCAGCCTGTGATCTCATCTTCCAAAATTGAGAATTTTCTCCTTTTTTTCCACAGCTAAAACCTCATTTGTGATGCATTATATAAGGGGGAAATCACATGGTAGGTGCTGTCAGTTTAAGTTGTTTTGGAGTGTACGGCTCAAAGGTGTGTAAGTTACAGAAACCTGCTTATTTAACTTTTTCACGCTCAGCATCTTTTATGAATCAAACGCATGCACACCGCTGAAAAAAACAGTGGGAAAACAATGAGGTTCAAGTAGAAAATCTAAGAACATTTTGACAAATGAGGCTCCAGGTCTGTAGCTGCAACTTTTCACAGCCTCACCTATTGAATCTCTTCAAGTTGTTTGACCCACATTCACCTGAAACACACTTCCAGACATTCCCATCCCCTCCCGGTTTGACATCAATCTGTAAGAGACCCGCTTTTGTCTTCACCTCTGTGATCCTCAACCTGCCTCCCATGGTAGGAAAAATCCAGATACTGTAAGATCGTGTTTGTCTCCTGCCGTCCTCTGAGGGCCTATTATAGCGCAGACAGATCCTTCCTCCTGTGTGTCATAAACGTCTGTGGTCTTTAATCAGCTGCACTTCTCATTCCGGGCAGGGGGTTAAAAACGCAGATGAAAAAATCAGGTAACCAGCAGTCCCAAGGAGGGCGGGGTTAATCCAGCCTAATCCGAGTTACCTTTGTAAATTGCTAAATGTTAAACAAACTCATGTTGAGATTACTCATGTTGAGATTATCTTCCATTATTCCTTTTTGTTTGCTTGTTATGTGAGATTCAGATAGAGGGATTACGCAGCAATCCCAGGCCAGGATAATACTGCTGTTTTCTACGACTGATGGGTTTATTGTCTTTCAGCCGGACTTGTAGGTTCACTGATCCCATCGGGCACCACTATGATACTTATGATAAGCACTGCAGCCATTATTACTGTAACAGGTGTGTTTTGTCACATGTGGTCTCGGTAGTGGATTCAGTAGCTTATTCTGTCAGTCACAGAGGGACAGTTGTAGCCGGTGTATTCCCATGTGTCGCCCTCAGGCTGTGTTTCATCACTTCTTGCAGCACGGGCTTCGGCTTCAGGGTTTTCTTTTTTTTTTCCGTTCACAAGACTGTCACAAACATGGCCGCCGTGCACCGGCAGCACGGACGCTGTTACTATGAAACCCTCTGCTGAATTGAGGGCATATGTGTTATGAGTTGGGGTCTTAGATGAACGGTGGGGGGAAAAAAAAGTGCAAAGCGTTGATGAGAAATGTGCAGACACAAGCACAGACGTGAGCATCTGTTAGTCCATATGCAGATTACAATGAAGGCCTGATTGTGCTGACTGGGAGTGGAAGGAGGAGAGTGAGTGAGGAGGGAGGAGGGAGGAGAGAGAGAGGAGAGGGGCGGGGGGTTGCAGCCACAGCTGTCCAGAGTCATAGCACATCACCACCGAGCGGAGCGGGTCAAATCTACAGCTTCTGTTTGTGTGGAGAGCAAAGCGTCATTACCAGGAGAGACGGAGTGACACCTGCACTGCTTGTGAGGTGATGAATGATTTTAATCAAAGGATCAGATCTTCTTAAGAGCGCGTTTCGAGCTACTGTCTCGTCGTGGATGCAGGAGTGTCGAATCCTCGTGTTGCTTGATTGAAAACCCTTCAGCTGCTTTTAAATACTGCTCGAGTAGTGTAATCATAGATGTTTGTAATAGTGTACATGTCTTATCCTGAGGGTTTAAATCGTACAGGGAACATCTGAGTAGAGGTTGGCAATATAGATGAAGTCCTCAGTCGCAGTATCTGTAATTTTATGTCATGATAGTGATCTGATATAAATGTGTTAACTGTCATAGATTTGCCATTTTACTGTTTATATTATTGAAGTGTTCACTTTAATATCTCTGGATTTATTACACCAATATGGCTGATTTTCATTGCTAGCTTGTCTTAGTAACTAACTAGTCAGGTATTTGGGGTGAGATTATATTCTGATGCTTTAATTTTCACCAACCGATCTTGATCTTTTCTTATAGGCAGATGCTTTCGGCAAAGACGTTGCCAACAGTGTTAACTGCACCCACACAATGATCTATTTCCTCGACTAACCCCGTGGTTTGGTTGATTAAAAGCAACCTCACTGTGACTGAAAATGTAATCTAATCTAATCTAATCTCATCTCAGCTCATCTAAATAAAGAAGTCTTGACTTTTGGCTCCACATGGTCTTAATACTATGCCCCCTCGTGACAGGTGTAAATAATGTTGTGTAACTTCTGTCACTGATAACTGGTAAATTTATTAACATTTATTAAGTAATTGTTTATTTTTTGCAACTGATGTTTCAAATACTTTGTAAATTGTGAAATAAATACCATGTATTTCATCTATAAACATAATTTGGACGGCCATTATAAAGTTGCATTTGAAGTTTATAAACCCTCACAATGATAAATGGTTTACAAAGCATTTAATTGTGTTTTAACAGTGAAACAGTGAAAAAATAATAGAACATGAATTAAAGGTAAAGGCAAAAGTGTATATGAACAATCATTCTCTCTTGATATTATTAAATTAGAACACTCAGATAATGTACGAAAATTAAATCCAGACGATTTTTATCTTTCATTGATCAAACTGCAAATGTTTTATTACGTTGTGCACAGAAAGAGTAATTCAGTTAATCACATTGAATTATGATCATTTAAAAAACTCATGAAATAGGATTATTAAATAGAACCCAAAAAAGTCAAACAAAAACAGATGGTAACAACCTGCAAGAGAAATACAAACTTAATTATACACTCGACACATTATTTGTTTTAACTACAAAGTGTTATTTTCAATCACCAAAGATTTATTATAGAACTATAACCACATGCTCCAGATAATATTGAATCTTATATCTCAATATCATTTAATTTCCCTCTATGTGTACATCTAAGATTGTACTAGTGCCACAGAATGTCAGTTACACAGTCAACATACAAAATAGCATCAAAGTTAATCGGTAATGTGTGATGATTTAGTTTGAAGATCAGAATCAGCTGCTGGGACTCAGGCAGTATCTGCATACATTAAGACGGAGGGGAGAGAGCGAGATTGGGTGAGATTGGGTGAGGTGGGGGAGGGTGGTGGCGGTGAGATAGGCAGCTAGTGATTTTCTCCTCAAGTGTTGGACCTCAGGAAGTGTAAGGTCCCCGAGCAGCGCCGTCAGCATCCCCTCACCCACACAGCTCAATCAAATCAATAAGAAGTAGACAGCCAGTGTGCTGAACTAGAGGATGGCCATCAAGCTGCTCCTCAAACCAACCAGCCACTCCTTCCTTCACTCTTCTGCTTCCACTCTGGCAGCAGGTTTCATACGCTCTCCAGTCGCTCTGCCGGCCTGGCATGGAAAAAGAAACACCAGGTGGCACAAAAGAGCCGAGCTGGAAGTTAATTGAGCTGTTAAAGTTAATATGTAGAACTTTAATCAGGTTTTAAAGGCTGATAATGATACTATAGGTCAATATCGCCAATCAGGTATGATTCAGATACGTGAAGAGTGATCAGTGTTTTCAGAGGGGAGCGTCAACAGGAGCATTTAGACCAGACCTGTTGGACCACTGCTTTAGACGGGCCAGGTTTTAAAAAAGTGAAGCGCTGAGAGCCCGAAGATTTACATTCCCTGTCTGACCAGTTCGCAGTACAAATGTGATGAAACAACAGCCTTTTTATTCTCTCTCTGTTTATACTGAGAAATAATTATTGTACATACAGAAATGCAGGAATAAATAATGCTGGTTGTCACTTTGAATTCTAAATTCCATGTGTTTAAACAGCCTGGGTAAATAAAAAATGTAATTAAATAAGAGTAGTTTTGAGCTGTGCAACGGACAAAACTAAACTAATTAGCCAACTAACAAAATGATCAAAGAGCCAGAATGAGGTTATTTAAGGGCCACATTTGCCCACCAGTGAAATAGATGTAATTTAGACGATGCAGGGTCAAAAAAAGTCCCTCATGACATCTGTATTAAATATGTTTTTTAAGTTGATAATGTAATATATTTAAAGTCAACAAAAAGATCAGAGTATTTCAACCTAGAAATTCAGAATTCAGCACCAAAATATCAATATCAAATCTGAATTTTTACAATGACTCAATTATTTAAAAAGAGGAAAATTATAAAAAATAATTTTCCCAGAAACTATGATGTGTATTCAGACGCAGTGATTGAATGTAACTCAGTACATTTGCTAAAGTACAATCTGGGAGTACTTATACTTTCCACTACACTACATTTATTTGATAACTTTAATTACTAAACTACATAATGCATCAGAGCCAAAGTAGAACATTTTAAATTCAATTTCAATTAGTCAATTATCAGTAATCATATTTTAAAAAACACATTGATTCCAGTAATAAGAATGAAGCTAGTTTTCGGATCTAATAATCAGCCAGGTCAATAATCAGTAGACTCATAGCATACAACATATACATACAGGTAAATGCTGTATATGTATGATTTACTTTGACTTACTTACTTTTGATCCTTTTAATATGTATGACTACCACGATATCTTAACTATGACATCCGGATATCAACGCTGGTCAGATGTCGTGTTTTGTGTCGGAGCAACAGTCCGAAAACCAGAGATATTAAATGTGAAAGGATAAAACCAGAAAAGCAGCCACTGCTTTCCTTTTTATATTGTATGCTGAGAACACCAGTTTTTTTTTGCCGTTTTTCCCTGAAAAATGAATTGACAGTTAATTTTCTGACGATATACTAAACGATAAATCAGCTCATTTGTTTTATTCCCTTGAACGAAACACTAACAACAGACCAATCCTTTATTTGATATGTATCTAAGGTTGCGACTAATGAAAATTTCCATTTTTATTAACTGGTTAGCCAAATATCAGAAGGTGACATCTTTTAATTGTTTGTTGTATTCAAACAAAAAGCAAAGGTGTTGATTTTACAGTGATGATAATGAGATGAGAAAAAAAAGATCCAGTAAATATTTGGTATTTTGCTTATTAACAGCTTCAACAATTAATGGATTATCAAAAGTGTTGAAAAGATAATTCTCCGTCAGTTGTGTAACTGATTAATGAATAAATCATTTCAGCTTTTCATGTACAGAACAACCCCGACCAGCGAAGCCACAGGAAAGGAAAAAAGATAATTGAGACGTTCCTTTGGTCTGGTATTCTCACATGCACCCTGTCATGTTAACTGAATGGCTACCGAACCATAAAGCCGTGCATATTGTATGTGATACTACATGGTGTTATTTATGTGTGTGAAATGAGAGTGCAGGGAGGAGCTGATGTGGGATAAACGTATTGTCCCAACGGCTGGAACACAAGCCGGTGTGTTTTATGAGTTGACCGCAGGACGTCTGGCTGTGGCGGTTAATAAGCAGCGGTCTCTCTGCCCCAGTCCTCATTCTCAGTCCTCACACCTTTCCCAGCATCCTCCCCTACACACACACACACACACACACACACACACACACACACACACACACACACACAGTCTCAG
Organism: Diplodus sargus; assembly: GCA_903131615.1. Lineage (NCBI taxonomy): Eukaryota > Metazoa > Chordata > Actinopteri > Spariformes > Sparidae > Diplodus > Diplodus sargus. The sequence continues at coordinate 3,868,030 of CAEMYA010002105.1, forward strand.
CCCCAAGGAGATTCACCGACTGTTCCCATGGCATCCGTTCACTTTGCTCCCGAATGATGGTGTGTGTGCCGCATTACGTCTGTGTGCTGCCAGCCTCACACACTGAGATAATGTGTGTATCTCTTCATATTCACAGGCCAACCCTCCCCCCATCATCGTCAACGCAGACTCACTAGATGCAGGCCCTTATGTAAGTATCTGTTCTCTCTCTCTCTGTACAGTATATGTCTCTCTCATTCACACTCCCTCTGTGTCGGTGCATGAGCGTGTGTGTGTGTGTGTGAGTGTGTGTGTGGATGAAAAGGCTGCCTCCTGGTAGCAACATGCTGTTTGCCATGTGGACCGACAACCATTATCCTATTGACCCCGCCTGTTTGTTGGGAATGTGCACTCTGCAGTTGTCACAGTGTATTTTGAAGACGGACGCTTTTGGTATTTTTAGCTAGAAAAACAATCTGGTCGACGTATCTTAAGTATTTTTTTGTCAGTCATTCTTTTCTCCACTGAAGGATTTAACTGAAACATTTGGGTGCTTCTCTTCTTTCCTGCAGTGTTTTTTAGCAAAATGACAGAATTCAGGATCAATGCTGTGACTAACCATTGTGCTTTTTGTTCTGACAGGTAAATGGAAGTGATGGGATGTATAAATATGAAGAGATCATTTTAGAGAGGGTGAGTTTTTTTTCTTACACAATTTACACGTTCCTGTTTGATATACTTTCTGCGTGATGGATGGATTTCTCCCCACTAGGTGGTAGTAAGCAGCTCGTTCTGTGCTCGTTGTGTTTAAAACCAAAGAAAAACATCTTGATCTCTGCAAACGCATGAGAATCATATGTGATAGTATACGCCCGTGAAGGTATAGCTGTTACATCACCTCAGTGAGAATGTCTTATGGAGTCTCATGTGAGTATGAGCGCAGAATAACGCCGGTGAGGCGTCGCTTTTTACATAATCCGGATGCACATGTCATCAGCAGACGCCAGAAATGTAAAGTGCTCTCCTGTTCAATTGTTCAGCAGGCACCACTGCACTTGTCAGTGGCGGTTCAGCGTGTAGTGGCAGAGCTATACGTTTCTGCTCTCATTATTCCACCCACATATAGATGCACCTCCGAACCCATGATAGATGCACAGAATCTCGCTGCCCCTTCCACTCTAAGTGGCATTTCTGCTTGCAGGAGGCTTAAATAAGCTATGCAAAGTCACACTTTAAAAGGTCTGTGGGTGTGTAAAATTTGGCGGTAAGGCCCAGTGCACTCCTCTCGGCTCCAGAGCAGCACACTGGGAGGCCTCATCCTCCCTCTGTCCTAATTTGTTTCGACTGTTGCTCATTAATTATAGAAAATAATAAAGTGAGGTCTTTTCTCAGCTGTCTTGTTTGCTGCCTGTCTCTGTGGCCACGGCTGTCAGATGCAGCAGTGCGCCCGGACCCACTGGATCCAAATGGGTCCTCTTGTCATTTCAGGGCCAGGAGAGACGGGGGGGTTGGGAGTGTCTGTCTCCTGCAGAGAGTGAGAAGCTCTGTATCATGCAATAGAAATGACGCTTCTCAACTCATCTTTGCTTCAGATCATAAATCCACTTTTCTGTGGACAGCGGGCATTTCTAAGGCCCGTGCCTCTCTGTGGGTTGACGGGATAGGCGTGACATTTTGAATGAAGTGCCCTCTTCTAATGGAATACATGCCATTATCATTTGTCACATGCAAGGACACACATGAACACACACACACACACACACACACATGTGTCCACAGAAATGGACATCAGAAATGCATGGAGAAATCCCCAGAGCAGTCTGCATCATTCACGTGTTCCTCTGAGATACCAATACACTTAAGAGGCATATTGCACTGACCTTGAGCCCACATCAGGTCCATCACTTACATCTAAGTGTGTGTGTGTGTTTGTTGTTTATTGGTCTCTCCTGAAAATGCCAATCATAACCTGTGTGCAGGGGAACTCTGGCCTGGGCTTTAGCATCGCTGGAGGAATAGATAATCCCCACATTCCTGATGATCCGGGGATCTTCATCACCAAGATTATCCCTGGAGGAGCAGCTGCTATGGATGGGAGGCTCGGGTAAGTTCTCCCATCCTCCTCACCTCGTTCTTTCCTCCTGCACCCTCCTTCCTCTGTCTGCTCCAACCCTCCCCACTCTCCTCTTTAACGCTCACCACCACCACCGTGTGTCCCGCCTGGCAGTGCTGTGTGGGAGGCAGAGTTTTCTACAGCCCTCTGCCCCCAGGCTCTGTGTGTTTCCTCAAAGTTATGATTCACTGAAAAAAAACAAAGTCTGAACATGCAAAAATTATGATATGGAGTGCTTTTTTATGTGCTTTTGGAGTTTTCTGATTACCTTTGCTTTGCTACGGTATCTCCCTGCCTCTGTACTGCAAATTAACTCCATTGCTGTTATCTGTTGACTGACAAGGCGGCCTGCGTGATGTGTATTAAAACTCTTCCCCTCCGCAGGGTGAACGACTGCGTGCTGCGTGTGAACGATGTGGACGTGTCCGAGGTTGTTCACAGCCGGGCGGTGGAGGCCCTGAAGGAGGCGGGGCCGGTAGTGCGGCTGCTGGTTCGACGGAGGCAGGCCCCACCCGAAACGATTCTGGAGGTCAACCTGCTGAAAGGGCCCAAAGGTCAGGAACACATCGCACTTACAACAGAGTGCAGGAATGAGTCCTCAAACCCAGAAATTAGTTTGCATTTTTTGCACTTTTGGTTCCCTTGTCTTGAGGTTAACTAAAGCTTAAGAGATGTTTTGTTCAACAACATAAAATACGCCAGTAAATACACCACTTGTGGGTTTTTAAAGTTCTTAAAAGAGATTGTTGCTAACATGCGGCTAAGATTAAATGTTTTCAAGCCGAACATGGACTCACTCGGACTTTGGCTGCAAACTATTCTAATTTTCCACCTTGTAGATTGACCAATTTACGGTAAAGTGTGTATGGTATAGTGTAGCAGGAAGTGGAGTGGTGGTGACATTGAAGTCGTGTGACAACGATGTAATGTTAGCTTTTTATTCTATTGCATTTACACTTCAAAAATCATAAAATTGGTGTTGATTTGTGAAGATGATCTAAAACAAATATCATAAACCTGCATTTGCAACAGAGCATATTTTCTATATATATATAGATTCTAAATATCCAATGCCGCAGGCTTTTTGCCGAAAGAACCAGGGCAATTCTAACTTCAGGTTGCAGCCTATAAAAAGAGAATGTTTAGACGTACAACATATAAGTTTATTGTAACACATCATGCTGAATGATGATGGAGATTTAAAGCAGTATTTATGAAGAAGTGAACTACGAAGAAGAAGTGGAATATTTCTTAAAATGTACCATATCAGACGTGAATCTATGTGCACATATTGACTATGTGACTGTGTGTATCACTCAACCAGGGCTTGGATTCAGCATCGCCGGAGGGATCGGCAACCAACATATCCCAGGAGACAACAGCATTTATATTACCAAGATCATAGAAGGAGGAGCTGCCCAGAAAGATGGACGGCTGCAGACCGGAGACCGCCTGCTAGCTGTACGAGCCTCCCTCTGACTCAGCCACATACTGAGTGTTCAAATCAAAATGAACTCGTTCGAGGTGTTAAAGCAGTACGCTGGCGAGTTAAACAAAAGAAATTCAGCAATAGTTGTTAGTGCTAATCGGAAACAGCCATCGCAGCATTTGAGCCTTGACAATGAAAAGGCCCATCAGCTGGCCACGGCAAACCTTACTTGTTGGTTTAAGCATTACATCAGTTTGACCTCTCCAGTGTACCTGCTTTTATTAAAGCGCAAATTGATATATGAAAAAAACTGGCACCCACTCAACTGAACCTTATGAAACAAATGAAGCAGAAGCATTGTGTCATATTTTCAGTTACAGAACAGTAGAATACAAACCAAGCCAACATTGTGGTAGTCACATGTCAGAGAAAACAAAGTTAAAACTGTCTGACAGAGATATTCGTCTGTGTCTTAGGCCGTTTCCACGTTAACACGGGTATTTTTGGAAACAGGGTTTTTAAGAAAGATAAAAAAACTGTCTCCATCCATACTAACACATCTGAAAACACATATATCACGGCCACTGACGCACACCGGGCATGCACGTCCCACTGTAAACAGGAATTAGATCGTATGCTCTGTGGTCGGTTGCTTAGTTACAGAAATACTATGAACAAGGCAGAGAAACGTGACTAGTCTTCACAGAATTGTCCTGGATAATGCTATTTGTAATTTTTACTTCTCTTTCCCATTATTGTACTATCAGTGTCCATTTGTGTCTCTCTAAATTTAAACAATATATAACAATATATAATATATAACATAGTTTTCAGGAACCTACAAGGCTGTTTGCGTGTCTGCAAAAAGCAAAAACATTTGTTTTAGGAAATACCCGTGTACTTACATGATGAGTTAGGCAGTCCTGCACACTGTATCAGTTGCAACACAAATTTATAGCATCGGATCAATTACACTGCGCTTCAGGTGTCTAATTAGATTGACCAAAATCCGGGCAATTTGTAATAATAGAAAATCTCAACCTGTTTATTGTGAGGTATTTACGTATAACACATTTCTTTAGATGTAAGACGAGTGTTCAGAAACTTTTGACTGACAGTATATTTCCGGGGAACTGAATCTCAAAAAACTGAAGAAATTCTGATCATTTTTAGAACCTCTACCTACTGCTTTTGACCTCTGTTAACGCTGCGCAGCACACCAACCTTTCACTCTGCCGCTGAAATGTACTGAAATCACATAATACCTTCGTGCTATGATTCATTACTGTGTTGGCTGGTGTGATGGCTGCTGTGATGTCTGCTGTTGTCACCGTGCAGCGAAGACACGAGGTGTTCAGGTGTTGATACAGGGATTTTTTTCTCCTCCTCTGTCTTATTCTCGAACAATCATAACATTCAGGTGAACAACATCGTGCTACAGGACGTGCGTCATGAGGAGGCGGTGGCTGCGCTGAAGAACACCTCAGATATGGTTTATCTCAAGGTGGCCAAGCCAGGACCGGTGCACCTCAACGACATGTATGCTCCTCCCGACTACTCCAGCAGTACGTATCTACCTCTTCTTGTTGCTCCAGTCGGAAACTACATTTTATACTCACTATTCCATAAGCAGCCGGCTCCAAAACTCAAACAGGTTTATTAATACATCATGTTTGACTCAAGGTAAAGAGTGATTTATAAGCAAAGGTGCATGTTAGAGCGTTTTCACAGGGAATTATCTTTTCATCTCTATCAGAGATGTTTCAGTGGGCCTGCATGCATTTTTCGTGTTGGATCACTGTTCTCTCCCCAAAACTGCTATGCCCAGACACCCACATAGTGAATGTAGTGAATGCTTACACACACACACACACACACACACACACACACACACACACACACACACACAATCCTACCCACAGCAACAACAAGCGCAGTTCTCTGCCTCCCACTGAGTGTGGACGGTTTCTCACATCCCACCTGCTCATGAGAGCCCACGATCTTGAGCTGCAGCATCTCAAATTTCCACCGAGCAGTGATTTAGTATTAGACGGGGCTATCGAGGGCTTTTTGTACACTCTAAATGTTTGCAGTTGTCAGGGTTTTAAGAGAGCCCCTTAATGCAGACTTAACCCCCGCTCCGACAGTGTAACCCGTGGTCAGATGATCTGGATTTGAAACGCTTGCTTCATCATGCTCGGCTGCCTCCATCAAGAATGTTAATTCATAGAAAAAGGAGGAGTTTTTTTTATGCTTGTGATCTGTCTTATGTATGCATGCTCAAAGACAAGTTATTTTTGAAAAAAGTCCCCAACTTTTCCTCTCCGTTGATAAGAGGATTGATAGATGACGTCAGGTGTACATTACTGAAATATCTCTGTCATTAGTAAGTGCCAGTTGCCTGTTCTGTAAAGATTAGCACAGACAGGAAACAGAAGAGATAAGTGTACATGCTCAAATAGCCAATTTCCTAAATGTCATTTTGGTTCCTCAGGGGAAAATTTGTGTTTCGTACACCCTGGCTCTTATTTTGTGATGCTGGCTACAATTCCTAATGCTAATAATAAAATTGTACTCACCAAGTTAACTGCTAAGATTCCTGGAACATGGAGACTGCATGAAAAACTGAAGCGGGCAGATAATCTGACTGTTTTTTTACAAACCCCCAGATTTGTCAAACATGTTGAAATTATCATCTACATACAGTTTTACTACATGAAGGGATTCATAAATGTCATACTTACTTTCATACAGTTTTTTCAAGGATGTGTTGCAGAGATATCTACTCAAATTAGCATGCTAATCTGCAGCAGTCCAATGCTTGTGTGCTTGTAGTGTGAGTCTAAAGTAGTAGAACTGCCACCTACATGGCTAAGTGAGCCAATTAGGTAATGGATGCTCCAGTGAGTGTTTGTTGTGGTGATATGCTGCCCCCTGTCTGTTTGGAGTATAAATTCAACTGCAGGCCAATTCTTACATATTGCACCTTTAATATAAAAGGACTAAGACAGCTGTACCAGCAGCTGTGTGAGACTGAACTTGAAAGTCAGCATGCCAACATATTCACAATGACAATGCTAACACATTGCTACTATAATTTGAACCAGCTTAGCTTAGCATGTTGTTATGCTAACAATTTGAGATATTTCCGTGTAGACTGAAGTGGGCAAACTTTGGTCTTTGTGCTTGCTAAACCTGTGGATCCGTGTTCCGGTTGTGCCTGTTTTGTAATCATTCTATCTTTCCCCCTACTGGCCTGGCCCTCCCTCCAGCCTTCCCAACCATGGTAGACAACCACGTCAGCCACAACTACATGGGGGCAATGGAGCCCAAGCCAGTGTACCCGCCACCCCAGGTCACCCCGTCCAGGTACTCACCTGTTCCCCGCCACATGCTGGGGGAGGAAGACTTCACGAGGTAGGTTACAGACCGCTTCTGCCATGAAAGATTCTACTTGCGTGCATGACACTCGTTAAGGAGTGTAGATAAGAGTCATCGTAGCACATACCATAGAATGTTTGTGGGTATTAGCTAAAGGCTTTATTGTGTTTCCGCTGTTGTGTTAGTGAGTGAAGAGACATCGTTGTGGAGGGAAATAAAAGATTTAATCCCTCAAACTTTTTATGTTATGTTTAGTTTTGCATGGGTTTGTCTTTGTTCCTTGCAGACTTCTTTTTGTTGCTGTTTTAAATATGTTGTCATAGTGTGGTTTAATTTGACAATAAATGTCTGTAGAGCAGTTTAAAGTGTTTCATGAGGCAAAACAATTTACAATGTTCAGCTCATCATTGCCCTGGTGGTGCATACTTTATTGTAGCTTGACAGTGTGTGGTGGATGTGTGCTGACCAAATACTTTGCAGAGAGGCCGCTTGTCACTTCTTGTACTTGTTATGACTGTGTTTTAACCTTTGGCCTCCTATCCAAGTACTGGATCAGAAGTAGCATTCATAGAGGCTTGATTGGAGCGTCCCACGAGGTCTTGAGTCATCTTAACCCACAGCTCTGGGGAGGAGGCTGTATTCCCCCCATTTGTGTGTGTGTGTGTGTGTGTGTCGTGGAGTGCATGTGTTACTGGATGAGTGTTCGTTATGTGGCCCTGTAATGTCCTTGTACAAGCTGTCTACATGACTTGTATGTGCATTTGTCGCATCTTTGTTGGTATGTGTGCTTTATTTGTGTCCTACACTTGTCCCGTTCACTGTGATTCCTGTACCCCACAGCAGGGCTGAACCTATTTACAGTGTCATCCACAAACCTGGGGACAGCAAGGTGCCCCAGGCCCTCTTCAGAGGCGTCTGTCCTTCCCCTGCTCCCTTGTGCCAAGGTCCACTCCCCTTCTCTGGCAGGTACTAACCTAGTCCATCACGCCTTGCTTACAGTAGCTAACCCTCCTCTGCATAGCTCAGCATCTGGATCTGGCATCAGACAGGAGTAGGGACAGGTAGAGGTGGAGGTGGAGGCCACCTGCCTCTACAGTAAGGTGTTGCGCTATTTTTGTGCACAAATTACACAAGCAAAAGGAATAAACTGAGCTGAGAAAGATGGCAACGGACAGAAGAGAAGGAGTTGAGAGGGAGGGAGGGGGCGGTGGGCTGATACTTGTGTTGATAGCGCATTTTTATCATTCCGTCTCTGTGTTTGCATGTAAATGTCCCCTCACCTCGTGTCTACTGAGCTGCTTTGTATGTTGTCGCTTTAAGTGTGTTGCTGCTTTTTTGTGTTTGTATAACATGCTCAGTTTTACTACTTAATCTTTCATGATTTCACATGAATTGTGCTGAAACGCTAGAATACTGTAACAGCCAACTGACTGTGGTGCTGAAATATTCACAAGAAATTAGCTTATTATTTCTTGCCCTTTGTGTTTGTGTGTTTTGTTTTGTAATCTGCTCTACTTTTTATATTTTAAAAGGTCCAACCCCCGCAGTCATTATTTGTCCATCAATTTCCTACTAATCTGCTCACATCTATGAATCTAAAACAATACGGCCCTGTTTATCGCAGTTTAAAATGGAGTCGTACCTGCTCTTCACAAACACATCTCCACAGGAGAGCAGCCGAAAGGGCTTCGCGCTCCCACAAGCTGCTCAATTCCATCTGTCAGGAGGCATCGATAAAACTAAGCCTCTATCTCGGGCCAGAGCTACTTTCACTGGTGGTTACTGCTGAAGACAATAATATACATGATATTCACAGTAATATTGTTGTTTTTTTCATTGTTTGGCTTTTACCAAGTGTACAAAAGGCCTCTTTCTTCTTTTGTCTTTGCTTTGTTATTACATTTTATCCACAGTCTTGTCCATCCTGCATTACCTCATGGATGAATGCCCTGATGTCTGTGTGTGTGTGAACCACCGCTTTTTTGTAATGTGTTTGTGTTGAGTGTAGCTTATATTGTCTACCATGCACTGCAAATATGTGTTTTCCAGTGAGTGTGAGAGTGTGTGAGAGAGGGAAAGAGAGATTCTGGTCTCGTCATTCTGCTGTAACTAAAGCCATGTTGCGGTTTTAAAATGGAAAAAACGGTACAGGAGGAAGGGGGCGCTGGCTGCAGCCACCCAACCAACACAAACATTCTGCTGCATGCCTGCTGCTCTATGTATGTAAATATAAACACAGAGCATCGCTGTTACCATAAATGTAATGGGAAGTAAGATCCAGTACAGGCAAGCAGACCAGTAGCAACAGACAGTCCTGCAGCTGTCATGATTCATCTGCACACTGGGGAAACCAGGCCACGCACTCAGGTCTTAGCCCTCTCGTCACCCGCGCTGCCAGCACCACTCACGCACACGTACTGTACGCTGAGGCCTCATGATGTGCTGACACGTACGGGCACGCACGCCAACACACAAGCTTTAAGTGCAGTACGCAGTTATGACACGGAAGGGAGCATACCTGTGGGTATACATCCTGCACACCAGACAACTCGTAAATCAGCTGTGCAAATGAGAATGTCCTACATACTGCGATCACGCCTGCACCTGTTCGCCCCCAGTGGGTTCGGGTGTCATGTCTGCTGTATAATCAGAAAACAGCGTTGTGGTCTGGGGAGGGCATCATGGCCAACTCGACTCCCAATCACAGCGGATGAGCGTCCGGCTCCATCAGACGGACAGGCAGATAGCAGACACTTCCATCCAGCCCCAGCAGCTTCCCCATTGGCTCTGACCGCGACGGGTTATTTTGGATGGATGCTGTAGTAAGCACAGGCTTCCACAGAAGGGGAGCTGGCTGGTTGTGAGGGGTGAGTCAGAGCTTGTATCGTCCCTCTGCCCATCTGCACATCCCCCTCAGTGGTGTCATCACAGACACGTCCCCCAACACCCCCACCCTTCCCCATCTGATATTACCCCCTTTCGTATTTGTCAGAACTGTACGTAACTCCCTTTGCATCCTTGTCTCTGACCACACTGGACTCGATAAGAGATAAAACCCTCTGCATGTTTTGTGTAAACATGCGTGTGTGCAGTGAGGACAGTGCGCACTATCACTAAACGAGCAGCTCCCCTCCACCCGCCCTATCAGCTGCAGTTGTCACATACACACAACAATGCTTCTAGTAAGGCTGCTTTGTTCAGACGAAACTTGTGTGTACAGATGCCTGTTGACTGCAGCGGCAGGTGAGCTAATCAGTAACTTTGTGTGTCTCTCACAGGCATGCACAAACATTAAACCTTTGACTGGCCAGTGCAAGAATCCCGTCACCAACGACGAGGAACGCTTTGACCTTTGCTTGGGTTTTTTTTAAAAGCTGCAAAACCAGAAGCAAGTTTAGAATATAAGTTACCACAGCAGATTCATCCGAGTACTCAGGTGTTAATCATTCATCACTCTGATTTTATTCTTAGTCACAGGGAGAGGCATGAGGTACCTTCAGTTGTCTATCGCCTCAGCAGAATTAACATTTTTCTTAATTTCATATTAGAAGAAAATCACAGGCCATGAAGCAGAGGCAGAAAATCTTTGGATGAAGAGGAAGACGGTGATAAAGCAGCATTTTAATTCTATCAGTACACACCTCTATACGTGATGTGGCTGATGTGATCCATTTGGGGGGAAAAGGGAGAGATAAAGTGCTACGAGAGGTAATGTCTGTCTGCGGAAAATGGCGTCCATCTGCAGTGTCCACCATTAATCAGCCAAGCAGAGCCAATTACTGGGCTGAGTCCAGGACAGCATGACCCGCTGAACCCCACAGCCCACATATCCATTCACAGCTTTAGGATTGAGCCGCGACCGCCTCAACCAACACACTGAAGCAGACAGGGAAAATATGGCGTTGGGAGTGAAGAGGGGGGTCGCGTTCTGAATTAGAGAAAAGAGTCGCGGGAGAAACGGCTGGGCACAGAGAAAGGGTTTTTTTTTTACCGCTCTATGACTGTTTACATTCCTGGCATGGATGAAAAGGCACTGGGGGGAAGGGAGGGGAGGCAGGTCTTGTGATAGGGAGGGAGGACTTGATCCCTGCATTTACAGCTGTAGGAATTCACTCCCATTTTCCATGAAAATGGCCAGGTGATCCACGTATCCTTTAGACAAACACTTCACGCGGATACCCGCACATGCATACTGCTCCTTCCTTGTTTGATAAAAAGACGCCGACCTTTGTGTCCAAATATTCCACAGTAGTCTGCACATTACTTCCCAGTAAGGGGATCATGCTTCCAGGTCACAGATTACGGGGGCGTCATATCAAAGGCCTGAAAGTCGTGAAAGTCAGTTCATGAGCTCTTCAGTTTGTTTACACTCTTGACAAATTAGAAAGGAGCTACTGAGAATCTGTCTGCCTAGTCTCCAGAGGGCCCGGCTGACAGACTGGAATGCTAGTGTGCTGTATTGGAGGGGGTGGCGAACCAAAGCAGCAGCATCAGAGCAGAGACGAGGGGACAGCTCAGTGTGAAAGAGGATCAAACTTGCTTAACCTTCAGTTAGAAGCATCCGCCAAGTCCTGATGCTCCCGATAATATTCCAGATGTGAGTGAGGGCTGGTATTGGCCTCTTCTTACAGAAGGAGGATGACTTCCGCAGGATTGCTACGGTTAAGTCTAAGTCTTGCCTTGCTTGTGATGATGGGGAGAGAGCGTCTGTGACAGGCCAAAGAGGAGCTGCGTCCTATCACGGCACACGAGGATGTGATAGCGAAACACAAGGCCTCCAGCACAAGAGCTTCTAAAACGGTAGCCCCTCTCTCAGTGGAAGGCCAGATAGGAAGAGGGCTCGAGGAGGTAACGCAGAGCCGAGCGATGTGCCACAGCCACCATGTTCACAGTCAACATCTCATCTTCTATGCCGCTGTTGAGGAGCCTGCCTGTTAGGAAATGCTCTTTCAGAAGCAAGCACCGGTTCTGGATGCTAAGGTAATGGAGGGATGTGTGCCTCATCGAGCTGGGATAGAAAACTCAAGATTTAAAGCGAGGTTATTTAACGCATCACTCATTTGAAAGAAAGTTAGTTGTTTCAGCAGATTTTAAAGGCGTTTGCCTCTTGCCTCTTTTTTCATCTCTGGATATCAGAAGATCTAAAAGGATAAAATCAAATAACATAGTGGAGAGCCAAGCTTTGTCATTAGAATCATATTTAAAGCTTGTAAACATACTACAGACCGAGACTCATTATGTTCCAATCGATCTATCTTATTTAGTGGTCTGCATCTCGGTTCAGTTCATTTCAAATAAATACAGTTTAACAGTCTGGTTAGAAAATCTGAAGTTTCTCTGTGTTATTAAGTAGGACTTTCCAATGCTCTTAATTCCCTCTAGTGGAGTAATCAACGCTTTTTCCGCGCAGTCATGGGTATTATTTTGAAAGTCTGGAATGCTGCCTTGTCTGCCATCGAAGGGAAAATGGTCTTAACAGCAAGTTTGAGCGCAGCCATTAGGGATTGAGGAGGAATTGTTCCTGTAGACCGCAGGCTGAGTACTGCAGGAGGAGACCACTAATGGGAACCATGCAGTGTTTTCTGTCAAGAGAGGAAACTGTGTGTGTGTGTGTGTGTGTGTGTGTGTGTGTGTGTGTGTGCCTCTGCGGATGTATGGTTATGTGTGCATCTGTATGTAAAGTATGCGAGCCTGTGTTTGAGTGTTTGAGACAAAAAATGTTGGGCTTCCTAGAATGTGTGTGAGTGTGTGTGTGTGTGTGTGTGTGTGTGTGTGTGTGACTGTACTTGTGTGAAGTGTGTTCTCAGAGGGATTTTGTGGACCATAGCAGCGGTTTTGGCCTCACTAGCATCTTAAAGCTGAGGCAGTCTGGGTAGCCTGCTGGAGGATGAGTCATAGTGGCTAAAGCTAAAGCAGAGCTTCGGCGGGTCTGTCGAGCAGGAGGTGGCTCATTGTGTCTGCGTACATTAATATGAGTGGGTGCTTGAAATGTGTACACGTGTACATGAGATTGCCATGTGAAGCGGACCGCTCTATAGGCAGCAGATAATACGCATTAGGGTCCCATCGTGTTGCTGCGTGTTTTACTGCATTCGCTGTATCTCTTGCAGAACTGTTTACAATGTTATGAGTGTAATTCAAATTATCTTTATTAGCAGTATGATTATGACATATTTAATGATTGTTTTCTACTTGTGTGTTTGGTCCTGTAGTCAGATGGTTTTAATGTTTTATTTAGATTACTCAGTTTAAAATATCTACAGGCTTACTGGTTGCAGCTGCCTCAGCTGACAGTGTAAACCAGTAGAAGATGGCTGTTGCCTGACACAGCCTCTGTGTACCCCTCTGCTTATGCTCTTTCTATTTCCGTTTTGGCCATATCTCTCTCTCCGCCCACCTCTTCTTTACTCTCTGTCCTGCCCTTCACCCTGACGCTGTCACTGTGTTTTGGCAGGGAGCCGAGGAAGGTGTTGCTGCACAAGGGCTCCACAGGGCTGGGCTTCAACATCGTCGGCGGGGAAGATGGAGAAGGCATCTTCGTCTCCTTCATCCTGGCAGGAGGGCCGGCTGACCTGAGCGGCGAGCTGAGGAGGGGCGACCGGATTCTCTCGGTCAGTATCTCAACCTCAAGATCTCTGTTTGCCCACATCAACAACTGCAACAAGGCTGAGGCGGTTGTCAGGAATGTTCAGCCAACTCCCGTTGTCAGAAAATGATGATGAATTAATGTTGTCTAGTGTTTAGAGAGCCAGCTGACATCTGCCTCGCTGAAACGCCCTTGAGCAACTCCCTGGGAGACCAGTTGTGCTCTGCCAGACAAGGAAACTTTTAAATCCATAAACTATTCAATATATTACGATATAGTAAATATTTAAATCCTTTGACTTTTATTGCATAACTTTTAGCCTTTGCAGAACCTTCTGGTATTTTTAAGAGCAGAGTAACATGAGTGTGAAACAGTTAATACTTTTTGCACTTATACTTGATTGTATTTAATGTTAGGTATTTACACGATGAGTACACATCTCTGGAAGGTCAAAATGAAATTATCCAACTTGAGAATAACCATGGCCACATCCAGTTCGACAAGCAGCACACCGTTAGGATCTTATCTGGGTGCTCCAGCTGATGACAGATTATATGTCTGGCTCGTTTGTTGCAGGTGAATGGCGTGAATCTAAGGAATGCCACACACGAGCAGGCGGCTGCAGCGCTGAAGAGGGCTGGACAGACTGTCACCATCATCGCTCAGTACAGGCCTGAAGGTGAGGCCTTACTGTCCCATACCACACACGAATGCTCCATGACGCTGTGCCTAAATAGGTCTTGAATGCACAGTTATGCCGGGAGGTATCAGAAAGAGTCATCATCAAATAATTTGTAACTAATTTTTAGATTTTGAAAGACTTTCTTGAGCCTGATTTGCCTGTTAGTCATTGATTTCTTTGCTATTTGGCTAATCTGATAGGGCCTTATAAAAAATGTTTGTTGTAATTTGATTAAACTCAATCTCATTATAATGCACAAAGCTATTAAAACAAGGATTTGTCGCTGGTTCAGTCGACAAGACAAATGTAGCCAGTACGACAGGATCCATTGTTGTAGACATTGTGCTTTATAATCAAAGTTACAATGAATCAAATGACCAAAAACCAAACGACACATGTTAAACCTGGGGATTTAGGAACATGCAGTCAGGGGCTTTGCCAGGTTTTGTATCCAGTATTTTCTTGAGTCATGTTAAAGGTTTATTTTACACATCGCTGATGTCCTCTGTGGCTGTGGAGGCAGTTTTCTAAAATTACCCTGACGAGGTCAACAGGGTTATCTCAAAACTATACACTAAAAGCATTTAGTTTAAAGGAAAAGTTCCCTTTTTTGCCTCAGATTGGATGAGAACATTAATAGCACTGTGCTTATATGGAAAATATGAAGGCACTGCTAGCTAAGTTAGCTTAGTTAGCACCGAGATGGAACAAAATAACTTTTTTTGTTTTAGATGTGCCTGATTGTTGTTACACGGTTAAGATGTAGGGCAGGATATATGGTTTTTTTTTAATTTTTTTTATTTAAGTGTTTAACTTTTTTTGTTTTAGATGTGCCTGATTTGGGTTACACAGTTAAGATATAGGGCAGGATATATGGTTTTTGGGGGTTTTTTTTTAATGTGAAATGAACAGATGTTAAATCCCCTGTCATGTTGCATCATGGGAAATGTATGATCTTGTGTACTTGGAGCAAACTAAACCATAAAAAGTGTTTGTAACTTTCCTAAATGACTGTAATGGCTCTTTAACGCTATCGCGAGAAGTCAGATGTACCTGCGTGATAAGAAGAAGAAGAAGAAAAGAAAAAATGAGTCTGTAAAACGAGGGCAGCGCTCCTGGAGGGCTGTCGGCAGGACGGTATTCAGGTTCAGGGGCGGCTCTTGTGTTAGCAGGCTGGAGCTTCGAGCCAACTGCAAGGCGGGCAAACCAACCGCTGTTGTCCTTCTTCTTCTTCCCTCCCTGTTCAAACTCCCGAGCTCCTGTGAGCGAGTGAGAGAGAGAGAGAGCCCGCTGTTCGTGGACACAAACCCCCTCGGACAGCGATGGAAAGAGGACACTGAGCGAACCGTGTTGAGCTTGTGGCTTCCATTACGACGCCCCGGGGAGGGTGGAAGTTTAAACGAGTTGGAGAAAAGAGAAAGAAAGAAAGAAGCTTCCAACTTTTTTTTTTTTGTATCTGTCTACCAGCCTGTGTGTGGATGGGGGATGGGCTCGAATACAACAGCAGCAGCAGCCGAGCAGAAGCCGCATGAAGTCCCTAATGGCTGGATGAAGAAACTACCGGCAGCGACAGAGAAATAATAAGCCGCGGTTATCGTTTTTAATTTGAGGTGAGACGAGGACGGAGGAATCGTTGGGACAATACTGCCCAGTGAAACGGGAACAAACTGAGTGAGTGTCGATGGCAGAACAGGTTTATCTTGACTGCTACTGTACTCTGAGCTGACGTGAGTTTGTAACCTGTAGTTTCACTCCGGCGTGTACAGCGCGAATAGTAAAGGGTTTAAGTTACACAGCGTTTGGGTCCGAGCCACTGGGGAGGGAAAAAAACTAAGAATTAACTTTTTAAAGTTTAAAATGGCTCCCTTTTGAAATTAATGATACCATGGCAGACATGTGATAGCCTCACCCCTGCTGTAGTTACTACACTGCTGCTGTTTCTACCTGGAAACTGCCCTGGTTTGGATTATGACCTGGTTTTTATTTCCCAATTTAAAGCCGTGTAAGTAGCTTGTGTTGCGATATGTTTGCAGCAGGATTCAGTCAGACTCTTCTTCTTTGCTGTTCTTATGTAATCCAAACCTTAAGGTGGGGACACAGAGGTGTGGTCAGACAGGTGTGTGTGTCAGCTCGGTGGTTGTTTAAGCGGTGACCTCACCTGTGACCTCACCTCTTTACATTAACATTAAGTCACTGCCACACCAGACTTTGGACGCTCAGCTCTCTGACCACAAGTCCATTTTCATGCTGACTGAGGCAGAGTTCATTTATTGGCCTGTGAGTTTATTTTACAAAACAGCGCCGCTCTTTCTTCTTAACAGCAGATTGTAGATCGGCCTCGGCGTTATGGCTGCTTGTCATTTTTCCTCCACGTCTTAGCTGTTCTATATGTCTCTGCTCGAGCATGCTACAGTAAGGCTAAAACAACAATGGGAAGGATATTGTGAGCTTTAGATGTAGGCTGAGTTCTCAGGTCGGACTATGACAGGAATGTGAAGGGGCATAAGTTGTAGCACGCTCTCCCTCCGTGTTCCTTTCTCTTTCAAGAAAACACAAGCCTCGACTGTCCAATAACTCTCCAAGGTCATTGAAGTTGAAGTGGAGCGGGATCAGTGATCAGCTCGGCAAATCAAAACTGACAATACAGGTTTTTTTTCGTTCGCTACAAAATGTTTATTTATAATTCCTCATTCTTGTCCATGTGAGTTGATGTTGTCTCGCATGCCAGACCAATCAGGGAGCATCTTGAATGACAATGTTGTTGGTTGAAGGGAACCTTTGTTTTCCATACCAAACCATGCTTTCAGCCCCCCTTTTGTAACCCGGCGAAGGACGGTTATCAGTTTGTGCACAATGCCTAACTACTCTAAACGACGTGAGTCCGAGTGCTGGCAAATGATTGACTTCCTGCATCCCCTCTGGTGACCTGTCGCCAGTGATTCTGCTGGCATGCTAAAGCGGTGTTTGACATGTCGTTCGTGCGAGCGTGGAGCAAGGAGGAACCCCCAGCGCGCTGTACAAGGACAGTCAGAAAAGTGGGAGGAAGTGGCGGGCGAATGCTAGTTTATGCAGGGCAAAGTGCCTGGAGGGTATTCTCAGGGGCAGAGGCTGGGACCCAGAGCGACCACGGGCCTCTGATGGTGGGCCAGCACTGAAGACTTCAAGAAGCCACAACAGAGCACACTGGCTGCTGCAGAACGGCCCCCTGACTCTCGTGGCTCACTGGAACATCACCACTTACATTCAGCTCGAAGGAATGGAAGTGAGGAGCGTATATGCACACACTGCCCACTATCAAGGAGTGTAATTACACCAAAATCTTGCGTGTAGGAAATGGGAGGAGGGCGGTGGAGGAAATGTTAAACTCTGTGCGCCCTCGCCAATCTCACACCAGTATGCATTACAGAGGTCTGTCGAAATAGTAAAGCTAGGGTCTACGTTTCTCCTGCAGTATATTATCGGGCAGGGTGTGTGTGTGTGTGTGTGTGTGTGTGTGTGCCCTCACTGGCTTGAACATAACACACTCTCACATTACAAGTACATGCCTTCTGTGTTGCATAACTGGATCAAAAGCGAAGCGACCGTCCCCCAAAATAAAGAAGCTGTACGACTAATGAGGACACGCAGTGGGAGTGAGATACAGAATAGTCCCAGTTTCTATTAGCTGTCTTTTCTTCCTGTGGGTCACTCCTAAAAATATAGGCTAGCTCTTGTGTATTAGGTGCTTTAAGGGACAGAGTTTTCAATAATTGTGGACTCCCAGCATTTACAAGGTGTGCTTGTTAGTGTTGATGAATGATTTATGTTTGATTGGGTCACTGTAAAGAACTGGAAGATTTAAGAATGTATCAATCAACATCGCAGGTATGACTCATTCTCGATTCTTGAGGTAGGCTCTTATTCTCTTTGAGCTTTGAGTTTACTGCATGTTTTACCTTATCAGTTATCTGTGGCCATTTCAATAATGGCAGGCGGAGGCAGCAAATTAAAGTGATTGCATTATCATTTCACTTTGTCATTTTTATTTCATGACTCAAATAAGTTGCAAGTACTTAATTACTGAGTCAAATGCCCCATTTACTCGGGACTCTTATTCAAAAGTGGACCTTGTCAGCTTTAAAAATTCCATGAAGTAAAACGTTTTACAGTTTATTATTTTGGAAGTTCTTGTTTTTTCTAAGATGGCTGACTGTCAGACTTAAACAAAGTAGACTTTTGGTATAAGAGTGCCGTTGGCCGACTATTTAATTCGGAATTTCCTCTTTTGCGTGTTATAATTTTGCAAGGGCACCATTGCTGCATCTTGGGCTTTGCAGCACCCAAGATAATTGTGATCATTTCAAAGAAATACATACAACCCAGAGTGTCCCGTCCCCCCATTCCAAAATGATAATGGGTCCAGTCAGACCTTTTTCCAGTGCTGACGCAGCACAAAAACAAAGTGTGGAGATATAGATGACAGGAAAAGAAGAGAGAAGGCAATGGGAAGTGACATGCACCCAAGGTCCCAGAACAAGGGCATCCTGTTTTAAAGGCTTTTAATGATTCATTTGATTCCTGATTATTAATGTAACCAGCAATCTGAGAACAAAATTGCTTAATTTTGCACAACCCCACTTATGGGTAATCTGAGGATTGAATCCTGCAACGCAATTAGGTTCAGATTTTCTAATAGTCCAGGTGTAGTTCTGAAATATTTGTTTCCATTTATTTTGGCCCGGATGCTTCGTATTTGAGGTGGGACAAACGTTAACAATCACCTGTATGACTATAATGTGTCCCTCTCATGTGGTTCTGTTGTAATACAGTTCAAAAGAATCACAGTGTTCCTTTTCTAGCTGGCGTGTACTTCCTTTACCGTCTCATGTCATCTGACTGTAATGTCACTGCAACCTGAAACCCTTTCAATATGAAGGAAGTAAGTGTAGATTGAGAGATAATTTTCATCCTTGCATCGATATTCTCATATATAATTCATACATAATTGTACTTTCATGTCATCATTATATACAATGCGTGGCAGAAATACATAGCGAAGTTTATGATTCCCAGCCCAACTTCTCACAGAGTATTAAAGCCAGTTGTAGTTCAGGTCCTCTTCCTGCTCCTCTTGAATGTCCACAGTATTTTTCGATGAATCACAGGAAAGTAAGAAATGCGAACAAGCGGAGCATGTAGCTTTTCCACCTGTGCTACTATCTCACCGGCACCACTCTCAGCCAGCCTTTCAGGTTGGTGGTATTGTGACTCAGGGCATCAAGACTGCTCTGTCTATTTAGCTGCTCTTTGTCTTGTCCCTCAACCCCTCCTCTCTCTAGCTGCCATTCCCCTGTGTCTCCTGTGCCTGAGAGCCAAGTGGACGAGTCTGAATGGTTGTTTCCGCATGTGCTGCCCCTGCTTCAGGAGTGCTAGGATGTTGCTCTTGGTTACAGGCAGTCAGGCGGTGTCTGGTTACCTCACCTTGCAGCGTCACTCTTGTATTGTTAACCCTTTGAGCCGAGGCCACGGTGGAGAGCTGGCACCAAGCCTGAGGCAGGTTCCGTGTTTGCTTTGAGTCCCCTGTAGGTTTCGGCAAAGGGGTTAGCGTTCAACGACCTGAAGCTTGTTTTTGCACCTGTCTAGGATTTTTCTGGGAGCTCGGACTAACTTCAACGAAATCCTCTTTGTAGTCATGGGTGTGTGTTTTTCAAGGCTACTGTGGGCTTGTTCGACTGAATCTGGACTTTGATCGCTTGCTGTTCACGTTATAGGAAGTGTTGCCAGCGATGGATGATTAAACTGTAAGGTAGGAGTGAATCCCTAAGGGCAAGGCAGTTAAAAGAGATATGTGGAATAAATGTGGATGATATACTCTGGCGCTGGCTCTTTTTATAGGCTAATTATGATCAAAACGTGGATATGTTATGTCATTACAGCAATAGTGTACATCATCACATCCCATTAACAATGTGACTCTAGTTGTAAACCGCTAACGACACCTGTGCGACATTAAACGTTATCACATTATTTTTGCAGTTACCTTCCTTTCATCAGCTGTGTAAAGTATACAATTGTCAAAATTGGTTGCTCACGGTGTTGTTGGTTTTTTTGGTCCCAGCGCCTCCTTTGTGTGATCACATGAGCAGCCGAGCCTCCTTGTTTTTCTAGCTGCATCTGCCGGTCTGTTTATCTACCCTTGTGCTGTGTGGTGCTGTGGCCTAGCTTGTTCTAGCAGCCCGGGCACAGAGCACGCTGCGCACAGCAGGCTAATGAGAGCATTCTTAATGAGGAGGTCCAGGTGGATTCATATATCATCCCTGGGCTCCTGAGCAGCGACTGGATTTACACACCTATGACAAATGGTCATGCATTGGAAATTGTTGGAGGCCTTCCCTTTTTTTAACCACACTAAAGAGCCCATGTTGAACTTAATTAATCTGTATAATTAATTACCTGACATGAGACATTACTGGATGTGTAAGGCAGATCTGTGATAAACCATCTGTTCCTGGGGTCATTAATCAGCCTAAGGATTCGCTGAACCTTTCCTCTATTCACTCCGGCTCACTGCAGCACTAACTGAGACACAGATCTCCAACAAATTTGCAGGGTCCATTCTGTATTCGAAATGTTTAACACCACCTTAACCTTGGGTGTATCGACTTTGAAGCCTTAGGGGGTAGTATATACTCAAGAGTTTATTTTTGGGGTTGTGTTGACACAGTTTTTTTTTGTTTGTTTGTTTGTTTCTTCCAACACAGAGTACAGTCGCTTTGAGTCCAAGATCCACGACCTGAGGGAGCAGATGATGAACAGCAGCATGAGCTCAGGATCAGGCTCCTTGCGCACCAGTGAGAAACGCTCCCTCTACGTCAGGTAAAGCTGGAGCACACGCGCACCCACACACACACGCTCATGCTTGCACTCACAACATCAAACACCAAAAATCTGTTGTCAAAATAACCACTCTTGCATAATAAACCTCTACCTGCCTGTGAGGAGTGACAAATCCTGAGAGCACATGTTGTCAGAAGCAGCCTCGCTGTCAGAGGGCAGCAGCATGACACATATCGCATAGATCATATGATAAACCTTCAAGCTGAGCTATAGGGGTGGAGCATTTAAGTTGGGGCACTGAGCTGATTTAAAAAGCGGATGGACAGGTACTCCCTGGCGTTGTTTTGATACTGTGTATGACATTGACTCTACTTTGTGTAAGGTAGATTGTCGGTGACGCTTGTTGTAGCAACCTGTGTTATGACACCTCGGGCTGGTTGCCAAACTCAATGGAGGCTCATTTAGGAATTAAAACAGGTGGCATCCTTCTGCTCACACACACGCAGCGAGTCACAGGGGCCTCACAGGGGTCAAGGTGAAAGGTAGTGATGTAACTTAATAGTCCAAGTGCTTCACAATATTTCTGCTGAAGCACTAATGCGCCTCACTTAACCTAAGCTACATTACTAGATTGATTTAGATTAAGTTCAGCAGCAATGGACCTCACGCGGTTGTATCAAAAGTACATAGGTGTTATCTCATTGGATGCCCGCTATAGAACGGGAGTGTTAACCAGTCTGAGTCATGCCTCTCTTATAGACCAACTCCTATGAGGCATGTAGAGCCCAGCCTGCTCCTGTACGGGTGACTAAGCCCACAGTTATGTTGGAAAGACTGTCTTGTTAGCCGGCTGATGCAGGAGCCGCCATGTCCTCCCAGCCCAGCCTCAAGAATGTGGAGGCGTTAAGCCTGTAAGGTGTTCTCCAAAAAAAACAAAAAAAAAAGTGTCATATGTGCTCACACACTCTTTGAAACACTCTGTAATTATGTTAATATGCCATAACTGGTTAAAGCTTGGAATTTTGACTATCACTCGTCAAACTACCGTGTGTTTAAAGTGCACTTTGTGATAAGCTTCCACTGGAATGCATGGGGACAGTTTCAGCATGACTGTTTACTTAATGCAGTGTAAGCTGCAGTGTCAGTTGGCAGGAATACTTAAGCAAAAATCTTTAACCAGAGGAGGAAGTACATGTTTATTTCAACGCCTCTGTCCACTAGACCGTGGTGTCTGTCCTGTAGATTTAGGCTTGTAGGTCAAGCTTTGTTTGAACCTGTAAAGCAAGTCTTAATACCTTTTTAGAAATGGTTGTGGGTTTACCTGTCTGACGAGATAGTGACGCACTCAGACAATGTGTGTTTGTGGTAGAAACTATGTGGCAACAACAGTTAGAAGTGTCAAGTGGAAATATATGCCTGGCATGCTTTCATGTACATGTAGTTGGAGAAATGTGACCTACATTGACACTTTGACGCTGTTTCAGTACAACACTTGAATGTCAAAGTGACATGTCACAGAAGACGTTAATGTCACATTTTTAATATTTTGTTAATAACAGACAGATCCCTCGTGAAGGCAATGTTGAGTAAAAGAAAGCAGTAACAAACACCAACAGTGTAATGTAGGACATTCATAGCTGCCATTTTGTGCCAAGTGCAGACAGAGTAATTTGATCTCGTGCATCTGGAATAATTCTTCAAACTAACTTTATTCACCGCCTTCACCCAAAAGATCTTGTGTCTTTGTTTTTTTTTTTATCATCTGAATTTGTTAGTTCAAAGTATTTGTATTCAGTGTACTGAAGCTGCTGAAGCTGAAATACTTCAGTGCATTTATTTACTGTAAATTTATTCTGTTGTGAGATCAAACTGCACTTCCACTGTTTAAAGCTTTATGTTCCTCTGAACAGAAACTCACACCGTTGTTATGTGTCTAGCATTAGCCCTGTTAGCTCCATTAGCTATATTAGCCCAAGGACGGTTGGCGTTTGGCCAGTGTCGGGCCTTCAGTAAGTGTCGTGGCCTTAATTTTTGCAGCATGTCCGGCACCATTATTAGCCAGGCCTTGTCAGTGGCTTTTATGGCCAAATCAGCAGCAGAAAGACAGAAAGGGAAACGTGTAACATCAATGAGTTCCCCCTTTTTACGCGCAGTCTCTCCTTGTTTTTCACCTCTGCCTCTTTGCCAGTGCCACACGCAACCTTTTATCAAACTTATTCTTGATTAGATTAGCGAGAGTGATGTGAATATGATGATGTTGCTCAATGCAAACGCTGATTTATTATAACAACAGTTTGTATATCCTGAGTCTTCCAGTTCTCCCTTTTTGATAACAGTTACAGACTACTGTCACCTCGTGGTATGGAGAGTTATTTTCTCTAAGGTAGTTGGTTGTTGGTTGTAGCCAATTGAGGTGTGTTCAAGTGCAGCTTTTTGGTCAAGACATGGTGATGTGAGGCAAAGCAACAGTTGGGTCTCATCGCCACTAATACTTTGACGTTGGCTCGGTGTGTTTGAACCTGAACCTGTTGCAGAACTTGGCTGCCCACCTGCTGATAACAGCTAACTAGCTCTCCTCCTGATGATTTCACCATGTATTTGTTGTTTTACGTATTGTCAGTGAAAAAATAGGATGCATCCCCTGTCGATTGTGAGTTTACTGTATCCTTTTGGGTTTTAACGCCTCATCTTTTTCATCGGCCTCTCGCCAGTAAGTGATCGTAACTATAGTAACAGCATGAGAAGAAGCACTCGGTTCAATTTGTCTTTTACCAAGAGATCGTTATACATGAAAAATGAAATCAGTTTCGTCCCAGAGGTGTCCGAAGAAAGATCTCTGTTCATCTCAACATATTTTCTATCGTCCCTGTGACGATAAGATGCCCCATTCCCGAACTGTCACGTGGAACCTCTGCTCACAAATAAAGATGAGAGGAAGGAAGGAGAGTAACCAAAGCCTTTGTGTTTTTTAGAGCTTTGTTTGACTACGATCGAACGAGGGACAGCTGCCTGCCCAGCCAAGGCCTGAGCTTCTCTTACGGGGACATCCTCCATGTCATAAATGCTTCTGACGACGAGTGGTGGCAGGCGCGGCTGGTCACGCCACATGGAGAGAGCGAGCAGATTGGGGTCATTCCAAGCAAGAAAAGGTACGCTCACTCTTCATTTGCAGGGCACAAATATCAGACGAAGCTAATGTGACTCCTACCATTCATGGCCAGCCTAAACTTTTTCCCCTTTTTTCACCCCAGAGTGGAGAAGAAGGAGCGGGCCAGGTTAAAAACAGTCAAGTTCCACGCCAGGACAGGCATGATTGAGTCTAACAGGGTAAGTGTAGAGGGCCAGCTGCTCCCTGCGCTGGTGCCAGAGAGGCTGACTTCAGAGCTGCTGCTGGGCTCCCAGGGAGATGGCCTACTTCCCCCCCTGAGTGTGGGAAAGAGACCAGCACCTGCTCACTGAAGCAAGCACAAAAAGCACTCGTATTACTGTATAGATTACACAGAAGCTCTGAGGAGATGACTGGTCTCTGTAACCTCCACAGCTCGTGCACTCAGTGATATTAAGAAAATGTCTGCACGTTTGTCAGAGGCTGATCTGTTAGATGTAATTTGCAGAAGTATAAATCAGCTGTAATGTTCTGTCTGTATCATCTGTAATGCAAGCAGATTCAATCGAATGAAAATGTTTAAGATGGTAAACAGAAGCCTGTTTGCTGCACATTTATATTCCATTCATTTCCACCCATTACCTGCTTCTCATTTTCATTATTTGATGTGTATTGTTTGTTTACATTTCATTTGTTTTTTTGCATGGGCGTCGAGTACCCTCATTGAAACCCATTCTGTTTTTGTTTTCACCCTCTCATTGCCCCCCTCCCTACCTCCCCTCCCCCTATTCTCACCCACACATCGACAAGCAGCCAGTCAAAGTAAAGCGCAAAAAAAGCTTCAACCTCTCACGCAAGTTCCCGTTTTACAAGAGCAAGGAGAATATTGTGCAGGAGTTGGTGGAGTCTGAACGTGAGTACCAGCTGTGTGATCGATGGGGGTGGGCTGTTGTTTTTTTCTCCTCCTTTCCCCTTCATGCTTCAGTTCTGTCTCTCAACTTTCATCTTTCCGCTCACCTCCAGGGATGGTGTGTGTGTGCGCGATGGCA
The DNA here is from genome assembly GCA_903131615.1 of Diplodus sargus. NCBI lineage: Eukaryota > Metazoa > Chordata > Actinopteri > Spariformes > Sparidae > Diplodus > Diplodus sargus. The sequence goes on from CAEMYA010002105.1 coordinate 3,893,171, forward strand.
CCACTCCCATCCCTTTCTCACTGTCCCAGAGAGATGCCCCACACGCAGAGCCGGCATCAGGCTGGAGACGTGGGGTTCTCTCTGGTGTGTCTGTGCATCTGTCTGTGGGCTCCAGAGGAGTGTCCAGCTGTGTGTGCGCTGCCAGCTGTGTGTCTGCGCTTGGTGTGTGTGCACGTTCTTGACTGCATTAACACGCAGGCCGTCTAACACTATGATGTTACTCCTTGTATAAGTCCTGATCAATCCTCCAGTCAGTCACTGACCCACAACAAGAAGAATCTCATTAACTGGACTGAAGCTTTAACACTTAACAGGTCAAAATCCCATTTTAATGGGATTGGGCTTGTGTAATTGAAAGGCCGTGGCTTACTATGAACAAAGTGGGGCTCAGGCTTAATGACTACAGCACAGCGCCATGTGTCAGCGGGCCTGGCGAGCACCACACAGCACTCCTCACCCTCTCTGCCCCAAACTCTCACTAACCTCTTCTTCTTCCTGTCTGCTCTCTTCTCTTGGTTTCTGCTCTCACCTGTCGGGACACCTAGGACTTCCCAGGGTTAAGCGATGACTTTTATGGATCAAAGAGTTTGAGTAAGTGTGTGGTTGTACTGTGTCAAGCAGCTGTCCCCTGAGCTCTGAGAAAAAAAATATGCTTTGTCACTGCAGACCCAGCTGGGAATGCTAAAACCACACACATTTAGAGTGACATATACACACACAGACCTATGTGCGTGCTCACATAACACACACAGGCACATGCATGCCTATTTAGATTCACAGTACACGTTAAAAAAAATGCATTGCCAAGGGAGGGTGAGTAAGCGCTACGCTTATTCTGAATGTCCTATGGGGTCTTTACAATAAATGTTTAGCAGAGTTTTGTCAGATAAGGTCACACGGAGCTGGAATATATCTGTCACCAGAGCGGGAATGGGTGGAAACACTTTTTCCCTCCAGTTCCCCTGAGTCAGCCAGCTCCTGCCTCCCTCCTGTGGACGGCGTAACGCCTGTATGTTTTCTTTGTCTTTTCCCCGATATGAGATCCGCTGCCACAGGCACAGATCTAGCAATAGGAAACATTGGCGAGGGAATTGCGGGTCATTTGGGATATTATCACAGGAAACACTTAATTTCCTATTGCTTGCACCTAAAACCACTTCCCTAATATTGTGAGAGCACGGCTGCTGCACCAGACAAGACTTCTGCTTTCTTTATCCCCCCCTTCCTTCTTTTAATGGCTTAGATGTGTAGAAACAGGATGCTCTTTTTTCCCTACTTTTTTACTGTTCAGGAAGGTGGAAATCATTTTCACCCATGATAATTTATTTAAATATAACTGTGGCTCGACTGTTTTTGAGATTATCTGCAACTCCCTCTCCTTCTGCTTTCACAGAATGCCTGACATCCAACACAAGTGACAGTGAAAGCAGTTCGAGTGAGTCACCTTGATTTTTCGTGGTCTTTCTGGTTTGTTCTGCACTGCCCACATAGATGAATAAGATGATAGATGTCTTTAAAATTAACTTGTGAAATGACATCTGTAAATTAATATTCCATCAGCCCACATTATTTTATTGTACGACTTTAATAGAGATGTCAAATAACCGATGTTGATTTTTGTGTAATTACAGAGGGACAGGAGGACACGATTCTCTCCTATGAGCCAGTCATTCGACAGGAAAGTGAGTGAAGCACTTACATAAAACAAGTCAAACTATGGATTGTGTATTTCTACATGTGTCCTCATCTGCCTTGTTCATCTCTAATGCAGTCCACTACACGAGGCCTGTGATCATATTGGGTCCAATGAAGGACAGAGTAAATGATGACCTCATCTCCGAGTTTCCCCACAAGTTTGGCTCCTGCGTACCCCGTGAGTTTACAGCAGCAGCCACATTTAGACAATAAGATAAACATGACGGCAGTGTCAAAAATAAACTTGTTCCGTTCCCCCCTCCGCAGATACGACTCGTCCAAGGCGAGAGAACGAGATGGACGGTCAGGATTACCACTTTGTGGGCTCGCGAGAGCAGATGGAGAAAGACATTCAAGATAATAAATTCATCGAGGCAGGACAATTCAACGAGAACCTCTACGGGACGAGCATTTTGTCCGTCAGAACTGTGGCTGAGAGGGTACGCACTGACATTTATGTCGCCTGCTGTAGGATTGTCTTAGCAGATGGGGTTTGGTTTATTTGGGTTGTAACCAGAAGCATTTTCAAACATAGCGAAACAGACGTTTCCAAAAATTGTTAATAGGCGGTAGATACGTTTTTGCAGCCTTACAAAAACCACAGTCAGTCCTCCATGAACATGTGGCCTTGTGAGTTAAAAGTCTTTGAGTTTATGGGAACCTCTCTCTGCCTCCCCACAGGGGAAACACTGCATTCTGGATGTGTCTGGGAACGCCATAAAACGACTGCAGCAAGCACAACTTTATCCGATCGCCATCTTTATTAAACCAAAATCCATTGAAGCCCTAATGTGAGTCTGAGCTTTTTAACATACTGCCGTTAGATTAATAGTGACTGTAAGGTTGTCTGTGATTCTAACCATCTACTTGTGTTTTTCAGGGAAATGAATAAGAGGCAGACGTACGAGCAGGCCAATAAAGTCTTTGACAAGGCAGTTAAGCTGGAGCAGGACTTTGGAGAGTATTTCACAGGTGGGTCTCTTTTCCCTTTGACTTTTGGATTAGTGATTAATCTTTGTAGTTCCAATTTGGGCTGTAGCTAATGATTTTTTAAATTATTAATTTGATCCGTCAATTCTAAATTGCATGTTTTGTCTGACCACAAGTCCAGAACCTGAGGAGATTCAGTCAAGTTGCAAGGACAAATCGATTGACTGGCAAATTAATGTCCTACCAATTTGATCAGTTCAAGTAATGTTTTCAGAAAAAAGTCAAAAATTCCAGCTGAATATCTTTGGGTTGTGGTAAAAAACAAGACATTTGTAGACGTGTTTTTAAGCTTTTGGGGGAGAAAAAATGTCAATTTTAACAATTTTGTGACATTTTATAGACCAAACAAATTCATCAACAATGAAAATAATCCTTATTTGCAGCTTCCAGACAAGCTGAAACCAGATGTTTGGCATGTCGGTTTGAAAATAGCTTAAAACAATTATTCAGGTATGAAAAACAGTTGCGGACTGATTTTCTGTCAATGAGCTCCGGTTGATTGGGATTTATTTCTCTTAACTTAACTTGAAGGGACATTTCTTCATCTCCAGCTTCTTCATCTTATGTCATGTTTTGTTTGATCATTGTCTCAAACCTAAATATGTTACATTTGTAATGCTAAGACACAAAAAACTTACAAATCCTCAAATGAAAAAAAGCTGTAACCAGCAAATATTTTGCGTTTTTGTTTGAATCAACCATTGGGATCATTTCAACTCCAGCTCTGATGCAACCAACCGATACATCTGCCTGTGTGTTGTGTCTTCAGCTATTGTACAGGGTGACTCACTAGAGGAGATCTACAACAAGATCAAGCTAATCATCGAGGAGCAGTCTGGTCCCTACATCTGGATCCCCTCCTCAGAGAAGCTCTGAGCTCCCTGCCGTCCCCTCTGCGTTGGCGCAGAGCTCCCCTCCTGCCTCCCAGAGACCCCACCTAAGCCCAAATAGCCCCCCTCCTCACCTCCTTTTTGCAGATATGTTTCATATCAAGTTTTAGTGTCATCATTATGTTACTCTCTAAATGAAAAAGAAGTCTTATCACCATTACTGTGACTGTGCACACCCCTGCATGAGTTTCTCAACAAATCCATTCAAGACTGGAAATGCCATTCCAAAGGAATTTGTCAAATGAAAAACAAAAGGGAAAAGGAATAAATCCTTTTTGTGAACTGAGACTGACTGAAGATCAGAATGTTTTACAGAAATCTGGAGAGGGAGGAGTTGGGATTCAAAAAGAAGTTGCAGGGAAACAGAGACAAATCTTACCAAGTTGGAACACTTTGTAAATGTTCATCAAATCACATTTAAAAAGACACGCGAGATGAGAAGTGAAGACCAATTGAGGTTTTTTTTTTTTCTTTCTAAAAAGACTGGATAAAATCGAGCCCTGCTGATGGTACTGTTCAAGGAGTCATCTCTCTTGTTTATAATGACTGAGGAAATTAGCGGAGCCTACAAACTGGTGATCTATTTATCACAAACCAGCTTGCTGTTTGGTCGTCTGCCAGTTGTCTGTGCTGCAGCTGATAAAGACATCTCGGGAGGCAGATCAAGAGGAAGAAAAGCGTTGTGAATCTCTACATTTATATTATGAAATCACAAGATAAATGATAAAATCCCACTGAGATTTTACTACATATTAAAAACTACACATTTTACACTTCACTAGAATTGTCAATTTGGAGGGCTGTTAGATTTCATTTTAGTTTTTTTTTTTCTTTTCTTTCTTTCTTTGTGGGATTTTTTGCTTGTGGTTTTTAGCTGCTCTGTGTAAAGGACGGGGGTAGAGAAGTGTAACTGGGCTCTCTGCAAAACACCAAACTGCCTTACATCAAATACAAATTCTGTTTTGTGACTACCTGTTGTCTGTTAGGGAGGCTGCACATTATTGGCAAGGAAAAGAGAGGAAACATTCTCATCTTTTCTTACTTTTTTTGTGTCCTCCAACCACCAGGGGGCCTGACTTGAGTGCAATAGATAAAACGAAGTCTCACCTCTGTGGGCGCCTTTTTCTCCCCTGTATTCCAACCTTCCTTCCTATGTAATTTTAAATGAAGAATTTGGCCATTTGGATCACAATTTGAACAGCCAGAGCCTCCTAACTCATGTTGAGCAGCAGACCACCCTATTACACTCTCTGCCTTCCAAGAGGATTCTCTTCTGATTGAATGGTCACATGGTACTGTCCTATCTGCCGCCATGATGGTGGCCTTAAAACGGGTAGAACAAGACAATAATTGTATTGGATGTCCTAACAATTAAAGAGTCAATATAACCTGTTTTGGATTGTCCCCCTGTCCCCCTACCAAAAATAACACTAAAGTTGGGTTTGATTTAACCTATATGCTTTGTGTATCTATATGAATCTGTCGTCGGCAGGTGCTGAACCACTGTGTTGAGCTCTAAGTGTGTCTGGGGTGAGCTAGACCAGCTCAGGAATCTTAACGTACAGATACCATTTACCCCTGCGACTAAAGGGCCATGTTTGGGCGATGACACGGAGAGTTCATAGCTGTCAAATGTGAAAGAACACAAATACTAACAGTGCTGTCGCTGCGTTAAAGGCGTTTTCAACTAAACCGTGTAATCGGGCTGTATTATGTGTCTTCTCTTTTTTCGTGAGGCGGGGAGTTTGTTCAAGGCCGTCAGTGTGATAACCTTTTGAGTTGGCTGTTTGACATCACCAGGATTGAAATGACCTGCTCCACCCTCCCATGCAGATCTCGGCACTGTACGTTAGAGAGAGCACGTCCGAAGAAGGAGCGCTGTGGCCCCTCAACGTGAACATTCTCCTCAAGCTTTTTGACGAGTGCAAAGAGATTTTTTTTTCTTCTTCTTCTTTTCAGAGAGCCGGACCCAACAGGAAGTGGTAACCTACACCTCTGGGTCCCCCCCCTGCTCTCTCCCACCCACAGAGCACCTGTACCTGCAGGCATTTTCTGAACAGGTGTCCCCACCTGCCAGGCACCACTGCTAAACCAGCTGTCATTACCTGTGTCAAAACCAGAGTTCAGGGAATAACCGAAGGGAACAGAGCCATTTATAAACTGCTTGCAGACTGTTTCAAAGGGTGTGGTAGCTGTACAATGTAAATAAGCCCCCAGCAGATCCCCCTCACCTGTGCTTCATGCATGTGTGAATCAAACTGGGACAAACATGTTTTATAGACCACAAATGTCAGGTAAGTAAAGTTTGAGCTACTCTTGAGATATAATTTCCATACAAATGTGCTGTATTGTTGGTATTTCTCTTCAAATGCCTATTGGAAAAACTTAACTAGTCAGTCGGGAATTCGATTCCCTCAAGTAGGGCCTGTCTACATGTGATTTCTTGTGGAACGTGTCTGGGTGTATAGATTTAAAAAAATATATTGTAAAATAATTAAAAAGAGATGCAGGCAGAAACCTACACAATATCACAGAAACCAGGAGCATTGATCAATACATCATTAGAAGTTTAGAATTGGTCCTCTCTGGTGTTTAGTTGAAAAACAGCTGACTGTTAACAATGTGTGTGGTATTCATACCTCAGTCAGCCATGTCAAAGCCCAAAGAACTTGATTTCATTTTACTCTTTCCATTGAGGTTGTGGTATATAACGAGATGGAACCTGAATGCCTCTGTGTGTGTATAATTGATGAGGGTCTTTGTTCTGATGAGAGAAATGATGACATATATGCTTTTTATTTTTTGGGTGGGGGGGTCAGGGTTCTTGTTTGTACTTTTGGGTGATGATGTTTATGTTCTAGCACATCTGTGCAGTAAGTGCTTGCAAACATGAACCCTTTGATTGTACAGTAGTTTCCTTCCTGTCACTGCAGGTGGTACAGCCTATCAGGACACTTGGCCTCATGGTCTTCCCTGTCCTAGTCATGAGGGAACACAGTCCTGCAACTTTTTGTTTTGGGTTTTATTTTGGGACTTGACAAGAGTTTATTTGTTTGAAAATAAAATATGTGACTCAGTTATGATTTGGATGTGCTTGTTGTTCTGCTTTAATGAATCAGTGGCTTTGAAAATGATCACAATAGCATTTTTTTTTAAAGCTCAGGTTCCGTAGAGGACAGGAAACGTGGGATTAGAGAGGGAGAGGGAGGAAAAACGTAACAAAGTCTCAGGCCAAAACCAAACTAGGAACAAATGTGGCATGTGTTTTAACCACAAGTCTACTGGGACGTCCCACAATTAAACACACTTAAAGCAACAAATTATCAAAATGGAGCATTTGATGGAACATTTTGCTATGTTAAAAACATCAAGCTGCAACAAACTGAGTGTTTAGAACAGGAAGTTAACGTCTGGCCGACCTGCCCCGGTTCAGTCATTCTTCCATGATGATGTTCTTCTTGGCTTTGTCCAACCTGTCCAGGATTTCACTGTAGAGTCCAGACATCTGTGGGTAAACAACTGTATGACTTCAAAAGATCTTAAAGCTTTGTAATTACAGGATGATTCAGTCTCCCCTTCCTTCCCCTCCATCAGCTCTGTACCTGTGTCTCATAGCTCTCCTGCAGGGATCCAAGGTGGCGGATGAAGCTCATGGCGAGGCCGCACCACTTCTCAGCCTCGGGGTACTGAGCCAGGCTGAACAGCAGTATCCCTGTGTTCCAAGCCCGAGTCAGCAACCACAGAGTCTCCATCTCTGGGAAGTCGTCCGGCTGCAGAGAAAAAGCAGGAAGATGTTCAAAAGGCCATTTAACGGAGGCCACCTGGGTGACTCACTTGAGCCAAGTGATGTGAGAGAACTATGGGAGGAAATCTGTGTTTTTAGTGGAAAAATCCTGTGAGTAACTTTCATCCAATCCTCTTCTGCTGTATGTTAACCTTTACTCATGCTTAAACAGACCGTAAACAAACTCAAAGGTCTTATGATTTCTAAAGTTTCATTGGTTTTTCACCACTTTAATCTCGGGCTTTCACTTTGATCCAAAGAATTCCACAGCTTTCGAGTAATAACTCAATCTGAAAGGGGAAATATGCACTGCCTCTGAAGCGGTGTAATGTCTCAATAATTTGATGCCTCTTTCAGAGCTGCAGCTCACCGGCAGTGTGATGACTTGTACAGCACATTAACATTCAAATTGGCAGGAAGGGGGTGGTGAATGGAAGCATCTGCTAATTGAAGTGCGGCTGAAAGCCCATTGATAAAAAGAGGCTTCCAGAACAGCAGGCAGGCATGGAGTGGAGGAGAGGGGGTTAATTATATAGCAGGGAGAAGTTCTGCTGGAGGGAACAGGAGGTGGGAGCCGAGGGATGGCGATGTGCGATTGGTGCCGACTCACTGCGGCTGCGATGATGGACAGGGCCTCCTCGTAGTAGTCCCACACCTCCTCGAGCACATGGGCCTCCACCTCTGATACGCCACTCGGGAGGGACAGCTTGATAAGGCTGTGAACGCACATGCTGATACAGGAGCACACAAAGAGTCACACAATCAGAAACCCTTTTCATCCTAATGTAAGCTTTGTGGGAATGAATGGTGAATCAACTGTGAGTAGTGACGGGTATGCCTGCAGCGGTCCAGGTCTGCCTGTGGTTGTTTCTTGTGCAGAGAGAGAGCGACCCTCAAGGCCTTCTTGCTCAGCAGAGGGAAGTGGGCTGGAGGCTCCATGGCTAAGGCTACAAATAAGAAAAAAACATGCTAGCACACGGCAAATACGAAAATGTGTCCATTTCTGTAGGCATGTCAGCAGAGATGATTGAACAATGCAGCAGGGGGTTGTTTTATACCTGCAATGGTCTCTAGCACTTTGGATTCAACATTTTCAAGGTCCAACACTGACTCCAGGACCGTCTCAACCTTCGGGTCATTCATCTTAGCACGAGCTTCAAATTCATACAGCAGCAGCAGTGTGTCTGTTGGGTCCGTTGGGAAGTTTCCTACAAATATAAGTTGAGAAAACGTTTCTTTAGCTTCATTTTGATTTATGTGAAGATGTGCAAATAAATGTGGCTCATCACTGCTCAAGATACCCGATGCTTTCAGGGTTTTCCAGACCTCCCAGCAGGTCTGAATGTGCTCCAGTGCCTGAGTGAGCACCTCAGTCTGTGAACCAACAGAAAAACACAGAACAAGCATTCTGGATTCATCATCGCCATCTAGTGTTCACTTCCTCTTCAAAGGCAGGGATTAAAATGAAACACCTACGCCAGCACCAGTAATGTGGTTAGTCACCTCTCTTCTCCTTCTGGTCTTGGTAAATTTCCATCCATGTGGATGGAGAGCGTGCTAAATGTAGGAGATGTGCAGAGGGAGTGGGTGGCGCACCTGGTCAGTGAGAAGAGACTTCCTGCAAAGCTCCAAACAGGCAGCGGCAGCCATGAGCAGACACGTCTTCTGGCCCATGAGCAGTGTGCGATCAGGAGGGCACAGCTGGGAGAGCTGCAGGTTCATGCAGATGTAAACATATATGACAAAGCAACTAATGCGTGACATTACACCATTTCTTAATTACTGTGCCTCCACACTGATTGTGAAAAAGACACTCAATTCAGGGTCTGCATCCTTCGAAGGACTCGGCCTTTAAGGTCTTCGAAGGCAAGTCCTTCGGAAAGACCTTGTTAACCATGTCAGCCATTGTGAAATGGGACGATCTAGCCTTTGGAGCACTTCCTGGTGGCGTCACCAGATGTTTTACCATTACGTCACGATTTCTGCCACCCAGGCCCGCGAAAGTTGCGATCTAAGCTATGTGATGTCGCCATTTTCTGGCTTTCTTTCTTCTTTTTTGGGCACATAAAGAATCTTGGGATATGTGAGGGCCTGAATTGAGAGACAGCAACTGGCTTGTGATCTGAAGGTGTCTTTGAGCACAAGAAGAAAAATATTCTCTCCTCTTTTAACATCATTTTTTGATCATTCTCCTTTAAATAAAGTACTTAATCCCAGTTTGTTTTCCAACAGCAAATGTTTCTAATAGTGTGGGGTTTTCTTAGGCATGAGTGCATGTACTTATATCAAGTACGGTTAAAAACCTGCATGCAAGCACAGGTATTCTGATCAGGGTACGGTCAAAGGATAGCAATGACCATCAGGATGGAATCAGTGTGGGTCATGGACTACGTTGACATGCACAGAAGATTACAGTTGTTGCCCTTATTCTGAAAATGATGATATTCCTACAAACCTGTTTCCATGGCTATGTTAATATTCCTGTTAACATGGATGCATACTCAGATAAATGTTCCATAACATGTCTTTATTCCGAACAGCTGGTGCTGCTTGAGCCATTTGTGTCCCCACTAATGGCAGATTTGTTCAACAATGCAAACACAGCTTTGCACTTTCATTCCTTCCACCACCTTTTTGAAAAGGACTGCATAGCAACTGATCAAAAAAAACTGTCTTTCATAATGTTTAAAATAAGTTGTGTTTCTCCTTCTGTTGAGTAATGTTAGCTTTGATTTTGGGCATGCGACGCTACCTAGCCTTGCAAATAGTTTTCTAGTTGGTTTGTGTACAACGCCTCCATGACAACACAATATAAACATGCAAGAGGCCCCGTGGCACAAACTGTGGTGAAAGCCCCAATTGAGACGCAATGTCAACAAATGATCCTAAATCCTGTTGCAGTCCTGTCATCTAAAATGCTGTTTTTATGCTTTCGTACCTACTGTAGTTAATAACAGCGCTTTCAACAACATCTAATTTACCTGTTGGTTCACAGACTAAAGAAAAAGCTTGAGTTCACCTAGCAGTTAGTCTGAGTTGTCACTCTTGGGGAGCTCTCAAAGATGCTAGCCAAGCTTCAAGGTTCATAAAATAGGCACAGTAGCAGCATCAGCAGCATGTTTTACTACATATATTTAAAATTATAACATAAGAGAAAGTGTTTGCTGATTTCACATCTCCACCTATTGACACAATCCATATATTTCAGGAAATGCTACTTTCAGAATGAGGCCTGAAGCTGAACACAGTGTTAAACGTGACGTTAAATTTGGAATAAGTTTGCCTGTAAACATAGTCACTATGATTCTTTATCTTAAAGTGATATGTTTATTTTTCTAAAGCAGCACTAAATCTCTGTTCTGGGGTTATTGATCTACACCCACATACTGTAGATATCGATCAATTCACCTGACAAAGCTAATAAGGACACTTGCCTGGTATGAGAGCACGAAGAAATCCCTCATTCTGTCAGGGCAGCTCTCGCACTGCAGCGCCGAGTTCCATGCTGTAGCAAGAACACACACACGTGCATACATACAGTCAAGATGAAGGTGCTGCAAGATTTTAAGTGATAGCATACCATGTCTGCCTGAAGTAAGTCTTGGTACCAATCTTCCTGAACCAGTTAGCTTCTTCTGTGCGTTGCTCAGCAGTCAAGCGAGTCTGGTGTGAAACTTTCCGCTGAGCTGCAGTGAAGGCAAACAAAACATTTAGATACAGTACCTGAGACTGTACCAAAATGCAATCTGAGCCTTTTGCACATGTACTCACCCATTTTTAGATATGGCAGCAGGACATCCACATTCACATTCCTGCATATAGAGATGTAGGGTAGTTATTTTAACAGCACCAGTAAACCTATATACCATTATAAGGTACTTCCCCTCACCTCATCTCATCACTCGGCTGTTCCATTGTGGAGAGCACAAGTCGAACCAAACACCTATAAAAAGATGAATGGAGAAAACTGGTGTTGACCTCCTTTATTTCACCTACTAACTGTATTATACAGAGACACACTTTCAGTGGAGAAGCAGGGGAATATAGGTCAGTGGATCATAGAGGTGTACGGGAAAAACTAACAGACTCGCTACAAATTTCTCAGCACATAAGCCATCTCCACTAAATGTTGTCACTTTATGTGTGAAACTCCACCATCATGTTTTGTTTACACGGTCTCAACACATGAACACCAACCGCTTCAAAGTAAACGAAAATAAAAATGTGGTATCTGTAATTCAATGTTTCTGTTCCGAAGGCCGTAAGTTCTTGTTTTGGTATCTGGAAAAGTTTTCCTTGATAAAACACATTGATTATTGAAGTGTCCATATGTGTCCATGTCTTTCACAGCCATGTCTGTTATGCTTTCTGACGTATGTGGACTTCTCAAGTAAAAACATTTTGTTGGCTTAAAAATAAATGACTTATTTTGGTATTAAAATCTTCATTGACTATACTCCAGCTGTCACAGACCTGAGAGCAGTCAGGACCTGAGATTCATCTTTGGAGTTTTCACACAGACTCTCCAGTGCCTTCATGGCGGTTTCCTGCTGTTCGTTCTGTCACAGGGGAACAAACATCCTCATTGTCTTTAATGCCACCACCCACCGGTCATATTCATCACAATCACACAGTGTACTAAAGATAGGATTCCCTCACATTTTCTATTTATAAATAAAAAGAAAAGCAACAACATTTTGAAGACCTTACTTACCCTTAGAAAATGTTAATAGCGAGCTGCTGTCCAGTGTGTTTGCTGTTTGTAGCGTGGGAAGGGAACGTCCATGAAGCTGTTTGTTTTGATTTTTGTAACTTAAATTCTATTTGAACAGCAATATGAATCACGAACTTCAACACTTCTATATTTATACTGTATGTTTATGTGCAGTAGGCCTGGGGAGATAGTCATAATCATGTTTGATCTCCAGTCCAATATATACATTTTAGGATGTCTTTAGTTTTAGTGTTTGCCAATTTGGTCAAATTTGGCAACACGACAAGCATCAGGAGTGTAGTGAGATTGGGATGTCTTCATCTTATAAACAATAAAAACTAAACTGAAACGAGCAAACTCAGTCTGAATGCTAACAGACACAAAACAATCATAACAAAAATGGAAAAAATAACTACTTCTGATGTACAGAAACATGTAATGTCTCTGCTGATGACTCCTACCTCTAAAGCAATCTGAGCTGCCAGCCTGAGGAGATTGGAAGCAGCGTTCTCAGACACCAGCAGTCCGTCCTCACTGCCCACAGGACTCTTGGACAGACGTCCCATCGCATTCACTGCATCTGCAGCTGGTGCAAAATAATGAGCCTCAACGCCACAGACAATATGCAATATAAGAAAATGTAGCTGTATTCAAACACTACTAAGCTACTTGCTTTAATGTATATTCATCTCCCAGCTAAAGTACCTTTCTCCACATTGTTCTCCTGCACTGCAACCTTGTAAACACTGAACTGAGTGAAAATGCTCTCAGGGTCACATCTCTCTGCTTCTTTAATTGCTTCTTTGGCCTGACGAGCACATTTTTTCATACATGCATAAATTACATAATGTATATAAATGCAATATTGTGGCTGCGGAGTTCTGCTACTGTATCTCCCTGACTTGCTGTTGTGGCTCAAGTTGTCTCACCTTTTCCAGCTGTTTAAGTTGCAGGAAACAGGAAGCTCTGTTCCTCTGCAGTTTGGCGTAGTTTGGCTCTATTTGACCGGCCTTAAAGAAACTCAGGGAGTAGTTATACCACTGCAGAGCTTCAGAATAGTCCCTGGCCTGGAAGGAGAGATAGAGCATTATTTTAACCGTTATTTATCCCTGTGTGACAATTAAACCTCTGCATTGTACCTATCATAACTATTTAGGGGCAGTGGGCAGCTACAATAAAGGGGCCGAGACTATTACTGGTTCTGAGGACAGTACCTTATTCAAAGGAGTATTCCTCACATGCATGTCTTTCTGTTTTCTAACACCAGCCTTGTCAGCAGTTTAGATATGATCTTTATGATAAAAAATCACTGGAAATGTACTGGCTAAGGTCACATTCAGCAGTGTAAGGTAGTTAAAGAAACCAAGGCATCCGATGCAAACCCACACAAACACCGAGAAAAACATGCACAGTCCACAGAGACAGGTGGGCCAACAACAGCCCACCAGCCCTCTTGCTATGAGGCAACAGTGCTGATCACATGCTGATAACTACACAAGTGTACATACACTATATAATATCCTGTGATATTGAGGATAAACAAGGTTGTGTTTGGCATACCTCAAAGTGTTTGGAGGCTTTATCCCACAGCATGACATGTAGACATGTGAGGGCCTGTGGAGTCAGCTGTTTTCCTGTGTAATGGCCTGTGTGGGTGGAGAACCAATAATACTAAAAATGGTAACACAGAGGCACATCTAGAGCACACTGCCTACATTGCTACAAGATTCATCATGTCATTTTAATTAAAAATCAGGCTTGTGCTACAACCAGAACGCAAAAATAGAGTACCAGTGATGATATCTTCTATCTTCTGTTTGCCCAGCAGCTCCTTGCCTTTCTGCAGCAGCAGCTCAACATGCAAGACAAGAGCAGTTCCCAGGTCAGGGGACGACTCAAAGTGCTGACATACGCGTTTCAAATACTCAAATGCCAGCACTTCTCTGGAAAAATCAGAGCAGAGAGCATTCAGAGTTGAGCAGCAAGTCCCTCCTTCAAAGAAAATGTGTATATATTCTAAAACAGAGAGTGCTAGAGAAGAGTTTTTACCTGTCTGCAGACATGAGTATGTTCACTGTGCTCAGACACACTTCAAGAGAAATCTTAGCTTCCAGCATCTCATTAAGTCCTGAAAATATATTGTAATGATCTGCTTTAAAATGTGAATGTAAATCTACTTAAAGCAGCTACAAGGGCTTTTTAATTTTTCGTTATGGTGGACCGTGTGGACAACAGCAGTAAGAGCACCACCGCCTTCAATCCTAACGATCGTAAGGAAAAGTTCACCCCAAACATTAAACGCAGTAATTATCTACTCAGCCTCACGCTGATGGAAAATAGACACACAGTAACACTTAAAAAGGTCTCACAACACTGTTAAACACCTGACCTGACTTGTAAACGCCTCGGCAGTAGTTAATGTAGTTACTGTTGCTCACTGTAGACACTTCACATTTCTGGAGAAATTAAACTCATCAGTAGACATTTTTGAGACATTTCATTCTTGAATCTATTTCTCTCACCTCCCAGACCACTGACACCGCACTGCAGCCCACATTAATGAAGTTCTGCATGAATAATTGAATGAGGTCGGGTAATGACTAACCTGCTCTGATGTGATCGTCTGAGGCCCGACATCTCAGGAGTATTCTGATCTTTAAGTACAGCCCAGATGCACTCACATATTCCTGCCAAATTGCACAGTGTCATTCGGTGCAAAGCGGCTCAGCTTTTCTTTTTTTTTTTTTCTCGCATGCTGCAAAATGCATATGTAAATTTCCAATGTGCAAATTATTTATCTTATCCCACCTTGTTAGCTAAGCTGACAGCGTTGAGAGCCTTCTCCTGAAACCTCTCACAGTCCCATTCTAAATAAACAGTGGCAAGGAGCCTCAAAACCTTGGCCTATTGAGAGGAAACATGAAGACAGTCAGGAAAATAACTATTTTAATTTCTACCCAACTTCGCATACTAGACAAGACTGGACTTTTCCCGCTGGAACTTTCCCCAGGAACTGGGAAACTTTGGATGAACTCGGTGCATTTCCAACACAGGGACCAGGCCTTAAATTGAACATTGGACATTATTCTACCTTTGAGGGTGCATCTTGCAGTGCTGATGATTTTTGATTGGGTGAGTGCTTTAATTCAGCCACCATTTAAAAAATCTGCATATGCAAATGAGTTTGTTTTTCATCCATTTTGCTCTGACACAGCAACATGGAGAAGAAAACATACGATATATGGACTGGTGACAAAGAAGTTGTGCACAAAAGTGATGAGTAAAGACAGCCATCTATTTTTTCACTCGTCAGCGGACTACTATGCAGAATCTTTGCGGGTCTTTAGAATGTGGTGGAAACTTTAAATTCCTTGAAAACTAGTTTGTAGAATAAAAAGTTATGGACATTTTGGGTGGAAACGCAGCTGCTTTGTTTCACTGTCCTACCTGGACTTCAGATCCAGGAGCGTATTTCTCATTCATTTTCCCAATGTCATAACTTTGGCTGGAAAAGAAGAAAACAAATCCCTTTCACACTGAATCATTTCACAGCAATTTCCTGGAAAAATGTAATTAAAAATGATATTTACCTCAGCCAAAATGCACTGTCCTCAAACTTTTTCACATTGTACGTGTCTACTCCAAAGTTGTAGCACATTAGGGAGAGATATGCAGTCTGCATTGAAAAAAAATACATTCACAGTTAACATCCCCCTCACTTCCAACAGCAATATGTGCTCTAAATGTGAAACAACAATATATAGTGTTGTTATGATAACAGAGTTTTTTTTTATTTTATTTTACGTCTTTTGGTAGGCGAAGCAGCATGTCTCTACAGCGCTGCACATAGGCCACAGCCTCACGGTTGTTGCCTTGACTTATGGCCTGCAAAAGACAAGACCTCCTATTAAATGTCAGCAAACAATAAAACATTCCTGATTAGCACCGAATATGATCCCCCCTCTCATTGTTTCTCAGTTCACATTTTAGCTGTCTCACACTTCACACTGCAAGTCTGTCAGAATAGCGCTTCCTCAGCTGCCAAATATCACAAGAACAAATATTCACATTGAAGGTGTTGAACATCTCATGCGCCACAGCTCACCGATTCCGCCTGACACGAGAGAATTCGAAGCAGATCCTTCTCTACATCGCCCTTGGATGAAGTGATGTCAGCTGCGCCGTCACCTCTGGACGTTAGTTGGCTATAGAGGGTTTCCAGACTCTAAGGGTATTTTATGTTGAATAATTTGTTAGGACACCGTATTTCTCTTTGATCTCTCGGTTTGAGTATTCTTTTTTTTTTCTTCACCTTGACAGCAAGTCTTAAGAAGTAATCTGCCATCTGGTGATTTTTGCAGTCCAGCCAGGTTCTCCCTGTTTTGCTGGCCATCTGTAAAGATTAGATAGTGACAAACAGCCCTCCTCATCCTGAAATGTTTGAGCTCTCACTGAGGGTGGCTACAGTATTTCCTACCAGGATTTGCTTGCGGATGACGCCCTCTGTTGGCTGCTCGGGCTCACTGCAGTACAGCAGACTGCATGCGACGTGACGCACTGTGAGGATGGTGAGAACATTTGAACGCGACGTGACACGAACATGACGGGCCTGCGTTGTGTCAACACTTCAGGTGATGTGAATTTTTCAAGCATCATGATGATCAGTAAAACTGTCTTTTAAATAAACATTGCAAGTAAAGGTTTACCTTTGGCTTTCTGGTGATTACTTATCGTCGTGCCCACATTCTTAGTGACTGCCCAGTTCCACAGCTGGATGGCACACTCCTCAAGCTGTAATGTGAGTTGGAGAAAGAAATAACCATGTATCTTACCAATTCTGCCAACTTATATTTGCCAACTATATTTCAAACTCTCACAAATTTGTATCTACCTGTGGATCTGATATTTTGGGGAATTCTTCCAGACCAGAGACTTCAGAGAAAAGTTTCTGTATCACCTCTTCATAATCTGTCAGATGTTTCTGCAGCAGGTGCTCAGTTAGACCTTTGTTTGTAATAAAAAGCAAAATAAAGACATGTTAACAGGACACAAACAGGGCAACAGCAGACTTTTCATCCAAACAAGTGGTCTGTGATGTCTGATACATATAGCAACTGTTTTTTTTAGCATTGGAGGCAAAAAGAGAAATCTATTATCTCATCACTAACGTTTGGATGCCTTCAGAATCAATACACAGTAAATATACCCCCATAAAGAAATGCTCCGAACAGAAACATAAGCACTAGCCTACAAAGTATTGTATCACTGAAGTGAGTAAGAAAACATCTTTTTTTTATACCTGGAATCCTTTTACTATCTTATACACATGGCAAGATGGGTGAGGGTGTTTTTTTCTTGACATTTTCATTACATCCTCATGGAATAACGCGTGGATCTTGATAAAAAAGCCATATCTAGGTGGCTGGTATCCATGTGACTGACACTGGACTGTTGGGCCTTGGCGGAGGTATGCATTCTACTGAGCACCATTCTAGTTTCTTGAAATAAGTCAGATGGTTACCCCAAAAACCATCTTGTATCTCAGTAGCCAACTTCAATTTCTGATGTGTCTCTTGTGGTAAAATAAGTTAATATTTGGTATGGTAGGTTATATTTAGGCTGACACACGTTTGAAAAAGTAAATGTTACATGTTATTGCTGACCACTGATTTTTCACAGCTTCCCAAGTATTCAACAGCATGAAATACAGAAAAGTGGCACACTTTTTATTTTAAATTGAGAAGCCAAACCAGGAAATATCTGGTAGATACCTAATACATTCAGATTATTAACTGACTTGCCAATTGTCTTTGTTTCCAGGCTACCTTAATTTATTGCTCTCTCTTTAGGTTAGTACGTGGTTCATTTTAGATAGATAGATAGATAGATAGATAGATAGATAGATAAAATTACTTTAATGATCCCAGACTGGGAAATTATTTAATTTTAGGTTAGATAATTATGTCAAAAAGGCTTGTTAGCTTGCATTATATATATTATAGTATACTGTTTAATGCTTAATGTGTACATTGTACTGTATTAAATATAATTCCAATACAAAATGATTTCACTTTTATAGCATCATTTCTCTAATGACTGAGGAAGACACTGACATTACCATGCATAAAAAAGCTAACCTAGCTAGTTAGCCTTAGCTAATGGGAGGACCTAAGGTTAGCTAGGTTTGAAGTTTAGCTAGTAACATTAGCTTGCATTACTCAACTGGAATTGTTTCCGCCAAAATCGTCTTAAACCAACGAATAGTCGTTAAACCAGGTGAAAGGGATAGTTACTCACATTTCACAGTTGAAACAAGCCGCTCCATGTTTTGGGTTTCAGCTGAAAACGACTAACGGCAGCCTCTTGTTTGATTGATGGCTGACACAAGCCCGCGAAGTTCAGGAGAGGAAGAGTCGTCAAGGTAACAACAACAAGCTAATGTTTAGATTAGCGCTAGCTTACTCTGACTTTTTTGTGTGTTTGTACTTGTGTCATCATAGCTTTATTTCAAACTTCGGACTGCTTAATCTTATCCATCATGTTGTTTGGTATAATAACACTTGGTTGAGTTAAGTTACAGTTAATATTAGTTGACATTTAAGAATTAATGTTAGCTTATTTTGCTGTTAGCTTAGCTAAATTAAAATTATTATGAACCATGTAATATTGATTAAAGTAGAAATGGATCTATTTCACTGGGATGTTTTGACTTGATAAACCAAGCTGCAGCAGTTAATCCTGCTTATCAATACATTACATTTGGTTTTAATAGCCTTATCTGTTGACACAGGGGACATACCCATCGACTTTAATTGGAATCGTGCCACCTTTAACTATTTGTTTTATTTTCTGTTAGAACAAGTCACAAGAACCAGAATATTATCTTAGAATTACCTATTAATATTAGGATATTTTTCTATTTTTAATATGACTAAGGTTTTATGTTTAAAACGTTGAGCTAATCTCACTTTTGTTATGTTAAATGCAGTGACAAACAAACAAAAACTGCAGGCCTGAGTGTTCATTTCACTCCACTGCATGTCTACAATTGTACTACACTTCTAAAAAAAATCCAGATATGTCACAGAATAAACAACTTAAATGAAACACATTCCAACATCCATAACTCATTTTGAGGAGTGTACATGTGCTCCACTGCTTTTGGAAACCAGTACCGTGTTTTTCCATCCAGCGTTTTTGGGTCAATTTAACAAAAGTAATCAGATAGTTTGATCAACATGATAATCTGACACCTTTCCCACTTGTAGTCAGTGCAGGCAGGTACATTTACTCTATCAAAAGTGAGCTCTGTTGTTCTAAAACAAGACTTACAGTAGTAATTTACCCTTAAAGATTACAGTTAAATGTGCAATTGTTTGCATTTATTTCCAAATATTTATACTTTATTTGAATAGATTGTCTTCTTCCATATTGTCTGTTTTGTTCTTTTATTTGTATATCGTGATCCGACAAAAGAAATATTGAACACAAAATGTTGTACAAGACTTGTTTGTATGAACAGCTTCACAGTCTTTTGCCGGGAGCCTATCCAACTACTTGCATGTCAAATCTGATGCATGTTTGGTTTCCAGAAATCTTTTGGTTTTCCATCGAGTGCAGACTTCTGTCTATGACCCTGGCTCGGAAAAACAACAACTTAAAATATTGCTGTCTTGCAAGAAATGGTTTTGTCAACAATAAATCTCATTTTGCCCACCGGCATTTACTCTACTACAAAATTATATACCTGCCTCTCTAAGCTGCAGTATGGGGTCTGGAAGCTTGTGGCATTGTTTCCACTCAGGACCGACTACAGTCATTTCATCAACAGGGCAGCGGAGTCAGACCTCCTCCACTCCTGCTCTGCAGAAGAAAGACTGTACTGGTTCCTTAACCCAAGAAGACTTTGCGGTTAGGGCAAGAGGAAGACTGCATGCTGTGTGCGTAGAACCAGTTAGTCCCCCATCGTGTGTGTTTTGAACTCCAGATTCTAAAATAAAACACTTTAAATCCAGCCCTCTCAGCGAGCAACTTCCACCAATTGTTCATCAGGAGACGTATCTGCTGCCCTCTTGGCCCGATGGGAATGTCACTACAGTCTTACATGTGAAGACACGCAAAGAAAATAACTGTAGGAGACAACGCCGTGTCTTTGCAAAACCACCAACTCTTCCTTATCCATTTAGTGGGCTAATCTATTTCTCTTTAAATGTGTGAGCCTATAAGAAAGTGGCACCAGTCAGACTTGACGGTACACGTGTTGTACACATTTTCTTGTTGTGGGTTCATTCCCAGATCTGCAATGTGTGGAGTGTGATATAACCACCGTTTTATAACAGTGAGTCTCATCAGAGTCTAAAAACAAATAACCCAACAGCCTCCAAGCCTTTAATGTACATTTTTTTCAGAATAAACCATGTAGAATAGAGCTAAAAAAAAATTCAAACACAGTTTCTAGCCACTCACATATGGGCATTGCTTTGTTATTTCCTTGTGTGATTTCAAGGAGGAAAAAAAAACATACAACGTAATTAAAACAGTGAACTAAACTGCTGATAATATGTCAAAGAAATTCTTTGCATTCCTGTGCTGTGACTATATGGTCTCAGAATCCCACAAAGCAAAAAAGTACTCCCACGACTAGGAGGCTGAAAATTGTTTCCCATGTTCTCATGGGCCACTTCACTTTTTTCTCCTGCTTCAGGGACGGGAATGTGACGCTCATCCCGTTGCACCACGCGTGCTGCGCCTCTCCCAGGACACGACCGCCAGCCAAGATAGGGTCTCCAAGATGGTGGCTGTTCAGTCCTGACATGGGCGGAAAGGTGAGGGCAGGATGTTCTTATTTACAGTCCCTGCCACTGTGACCTGCAGCAGCAGAGTAATTGTTGTAGCGATAGAAAAAAAACAAAAAAAAAACAGTCTGCAACACATCCACACACTGCAGGGTACTCCTGGACAAAAGGGGATTATTTACAGTGATATAAAAAGAGTGTATCCTGTTTCTGGAGTTAAAAATAAAACCCAGCAAATATTTATTCTAAACACTTGGTCAGATGGATTTGATCTGATATCACACTGACTGTTTACGTTCGACTCTATTTCCTTTGGAAACGAGATAACTGCTGTTACCTTTAACCTCACGGTGGGTTGATTTCATCAAAGGCAGCGCCGCATGCAAAGGTCAGTAGTTTAATGATCTACTTTATAATTTAACTCCCAGCTGTCATTTAGAAAACGCACTCTGACCACAGATCAGTGAGCTGATACAAATATTAATCACACCTGTCAGTCACCTATTTGTCTTTGATAAATCCCACTCAGGTTGACTTTCAGGTTAGTTTGGTGTAGAGTGTTAGCAAGTGGCTAGCTTATTAGCAAGTCAATGTAACATGAACCAGTTTTTGCAGTAGAAAACGTTTGTGGTGTTTTCTTATCTGACAGGGTGACGGAGATGCAGATTTACTTCTGGCGCCTCTCTGGAAAACTTCATGTAGTCGTCCCCTCCAAAGCAGATTTTTGGAAAGTGTTCGCTTGCTTAACTGGCCGATCTGAAGCAGTGATGGAGGGTAACTAAGTACATTTACTCACGTGCCTACAATTTTAAGATAATTATACTTTACCTGAGTGTTTCCATTGTCTGTCACTTCATATTTCCACTCTACTTCATCTCTTCTTTTTACTCCACTACATTTCTTAGATAACTTTGGTTACTGCGTGTTGCATCAGTTAGTGAGAGTTAGTTATTCGTTTCATCAGCAATCAGAAAATATCGCATATTAACAGCTGCTACACAGTACACATGTAAATATAAGTATAATTTACTTGTACTTTGTATACTTAAGTACATTTATTATCAGATAC
Organism: Diplodus sargus; assembly: GCA_903131615.1. NCBI lineage: Eukaryota > Metazoa > Chordata > Actinopteri > Spariformes > Sparidae > Diplodus > Diplodus sargus. The sequence goes on from CAEMYA010002105.1 coordinate 3,915,108, forward strand.
TTTAAAACTCTTTACTTTTACTCAAGTATGACTTTTGGGTTCTTTTTACAACACTGATCTTAACACTCAAAAAGGAAGGAAGTCAAGGTTGTAGAAATGAAGTAAAGTGATGGGGAGGCAACATTTTTTGATGGACATAATAAATTTGACAGTAGCATCATTAAAAACATAGTAATTAAATAAATTGAATAAATAAAACATAGTTGGGGGTAAATTGATTTAATTGATGGACACGAAATTAAGGCATAAATAAGCTTTTATCAAGTTATGTGATTGTGTTTGATTACATTTATTTCACTGAATATCGATCGTGCTAAATAAAAAAAAGGTTTGATAAATTGGACAATAACATCATTAAAAACCTAGTAATACCTTTCTTTCCTCTCTTTAAAGACCTGATCATCTGCAGTGTCTTGTGGGTTTGACTCACTTTACTTCACTGAGGACTTTGCTTGATAAAACCTGTTTTTACTTATCCAAGATAAAAAAACAAAAAAAAAAGCTTGCTTAAGACTTGAGCCAAGTGACTTGAGACACATATCTGCTCCTGAGTGATATCCTCCTCTCTTGCCTGTTTGCCCCCCCTTCAAAAAAAAAAAGTGTCATTGCGTCATTGCCGTGTCTCCATAAAACGTGCCTCACGCATGGACTGTAAGTGCTCAGAGGAGGCGAGAGGGAGGAGAAATTGTCCAGGGCGCGCAGGAGAGGCAGGAGCTGATTGATCTTGCTTGTTGCGGGCTTCACCAGAGACAAGTCAGAGTCTGGTTCACCAACTCACTCAACTTTTATTCTTCACCATCTATTAAACTTTTTGTGTGTGTGTGTGGGTGGAGGGAGGTGGAGAGCACCTGCCCTCGAGGATACAGCGGCTCATCCGTCTCCTCATTGCGGGATCGGGAGTTGGATTACCCAGCTGCGCAGGAGAGCTCCCCTGCGAAAACGCGTCATGGGCTTCAGGAGAACCGCTGCCGCTTCTCGCATGTACACCTGAGGGCTTGCGTGGATTTTAACTACAAAGACAAACAAGACTCTTTGATCTACTGACTTTTCTTTAGGAAGAAACTTTTTATAAGTCAGCGGGAATTATACACATCTCTCCAAGGGACTCGTATTACTTTTCTTCTTACGCACGGTTTGGATCGGGCTGAAGACTTTGGGCAGGATGGTCTCATCCGGCTGCTTCGCGCTGGTCGTGGTCGTGTTGTGTTGTTCATCACTCACAAATGGTAAGAAAACCACTCACGCTGGTGCAGATCTGTGATTTCAACGCGTTGTAGAGTCTTTGTGCATGAAAGAACAAACTTTAACAACATGGCACAGTTTGGTTGTTTGGTTTAATGAATGGCTGGACGCAGAGGATGTTGTCTCCACAGATATTTGGTTAACTCTCAGTGCGTAGAGGAAGAAGCAGAGTTGATCCATTTGATTATTTTTTGATAATAATAATAATAATTTATTATTCCTTTTTTATTGAGCTGTAAAGAACAGTTGATTTTTGGGTCAGTTATTTTTTATTTATCTGAACATTTTTTGGAGATTTCTTCTGCATTCTTATTGCACGTTGATACAACTGGCTCAGTTTGTTCAGTATGTTTAAGATAAATTATGTCTAAAGTTTCCCTGTCAAAGCTCCTGCAATCCTCCCTCAGCCCACTAGAGGTAGCCTTGTCCCGTTGCAATTGGGTCATTAAAACAAGTTAATAAAGTGTGTTGACTCTGACAGGTGAAAAAAAAAAACCTGGTACTTAATTCAAAAGGGATTTTACTCACGAAATTGTGATTTGGTTGGTTTGGATTTGTCTTCTTACGTATTCTTATGATTTGGCAAATCACCCTTTTGTTATATTTTAGGGGTGAAAAAAACGTTTATTCCATCAATTGTTATCTGTGAGTGAACAGGATGAAACATTGGAGAACAGTGCGCGTGTTTCTTCTGATTGGACGATCCGCTTCATTGTGTCAGTGTCACTCCACAAAAACAAGACAGAGTATAAAAGGTGGATGTCCCTCCACCTTGTGCCAGGTCCAGTGTGCCACAGAGATACACAGCAACCCTTCCTCAGCATTTCCAAATAAACAGCTCATCCAAACAAAGGAAATACGGTTCATGTTCACCACCAACACACTCACACACACACACACACACACACACACGCACACTTTCAGCTTTGTCTGTGATGTTTTTGAGTAGATTTCCTTCACTGTCCACACACAAAGCGTGGGAAAGACACAAGGAGGAAGCGGACGTAGGGAGCAAGAGGCAGCCTGGAATTGTTCTGGCGAGTAAAGGTCACGGAAATGTGACACGCTACCTGAGTGGAGATTTCTTCCCGGAGCTCCTTGTGCTCATATTGAGCTATGTCAAACTCCCACCACGAGACAATGGCAGGGAGGAAAGGAGGGTATTGTTCCTGCAGAGGAGCCACTGACTGGTAGAGCCATTAGTTACTGATGAAGCATCAACTTTTGTTTTTGTTGCTCATGCCGAGGTGTGCAACTTATTGGCCTTGTTTATAAGGAGCTCCGAGCTGTGGAGAGACAGTAAAGTCGTGCTTGCATTCCTGTCACTGATGATGCAGTGTCATAAAAATGACAGTTATTATATCAGCGGCAGACTTTCATTTTCCTCCTGAGACACCTTTCTTCTTCTTTCTTCACATTTTACCCTCATTTTATCAGTGATCGAAAGGTAAAGACTACCTTAAAGATAATCTGACTTATTTATTATTATTTAAAACTTGCAGCTGCCTCAAATTTGAAATTGCAATGATCCATGACCGTTTCTCACAAATTTAAATGAAGCATGAAGACTCAGACTGACAGATATAAACCTTTTGGAAGCTCTTTGCAACATAGTGCATGCATTTCAGGTTGTTAGAGCCAATCTGCAATATTCACTGGCAAATATTGGCCTATCAAAGATACACTGGTATCCACATATGTGTTGATATGAAAAATGCATAAAAAGATGCTTCGAATAATTGTGAATGATTGTATTCCTAGTAAGCATCCTGTTTTAGATTGTTAAGATGGTTAATTCTTAAACTGTAAAATAACTTACCCCCGTTAGCATATCTTTGTCACATGTGTTTGATAACCACATTTGATTGATCACTGCAAAACATTTATGTATCAGCCAATAAATGGATATCGGAACTTTTTAGTTTCTGATATCTGTATCGACTCAGGCTCCAAAAATCAAGTATGAGCCCGTCTGTAGTCTGTGTAGCAGCTAATGACTTTAAGCCATCAGTGATGGAATGTAACTGAGTACATTTACTCGCATTTACGTTTGCTTTTACTGTAAGACTTTTACTCAAGTACTATTCCTATGGGTGACTTTCCCTTTTACTAAAGTAATATTTTAGCACAATATCTTCGATTTTTGAAGACTTTATATAACACTGCTGCATATCACGTGGAGTATGAAGCATGCAATAATTCCATGAATTCTGTCTGTGAATGTCCTACTTTATTCAGGTGCTCTGCTAAAATCATTTCTTGCGTTGCACAGGTGAATTTGTCCTAGACTTACGAGCCTAGCCCCAAGGATCAAGCTCTAGATTTATATTGTCTCAGTAGTAATTGTGGTAAAACAAGTGAAGTAAAGGATGACTTTTTGGTCGCAGTTCTTCTCTATCAGTCCACTCTGAGCTGTGTTTTTTTTCTAGCGGCAGCTTTCTAGCAGAGTGAGTTGATGTTTTGTCTAATCTGTTTTGGAGTCATTTTTTCTTTCCCGCTGAGACACTTGAGATGGAGTGGAAAATGGGAGTGATGGGAGGTCAACCAAGTGCAGCGGGGGCTCATTGCTCACCGGCAGAACGTCTGGGTCTTTGCTGGCAGCACAGAACAAAAACACATCGATACGCACACACTCACCTGGATTGGGAGACTTACCAACAGAGCAGAAGAAGTAATTCCCTTACACAGGGATGTTTAACTTAACAAATTGCCTTGTGTAGCTGCTCTTATGGGATGATTGCAGCATCTGGTCTATACTAGGTGTATCCACCCTGAGCCAGCAATATATTTTCTTTGAATCCTGCATGAGATTTCAATTTCGAGGGGCTTCTGTCTGCCTACTTGTCTTAATCATACATTATGGAACAGGAATTCCTTTTGGCTTTACCATTTTGGACTCTCATGCAGCCCATTCCTGTTTGTTGGCTCTACTCAACTTTATATAACCTAGAATGGCCACCCATCATGGCCAGATGTTCCATTATTTTGCTTTTTTAAGAGGAGTCTGGGGCATTTTGCCTCCAAATCTCCAAAGGCTAATATACGGCTAATAAAAAAGGCACTCTCCCTAACTGTTGTCTTAACCTTGCAGTTGGCAAAGTGGAGGGGTTTCAGGAGGGCCATGTGGGAGAGAAGACTTTAGACCTTGTTACACAGCCAGAGAAGTGGCTGCTACTCCTTATTTTGGCAGGTGGTTCTGTCCCAAATCCTGTCAGGGATTCAAGATTTGTGTCTTAAGTTTCTCCCCAGAGTGTTAAGCCTTTAGAGCATTTGTCTCTTTGTTTGTCTTGAGAATCTCAACCTGAAAGGCCGTGGATATGTGCAGTATATCTAGCTGAGAAGTGCAATAATGGGGAATTCTTACTATTGGCTATTTATTGGCTATAATAAACTCACAGTTGACATACAGAGCTGACAATAGAAAGCCACATCACTCTCTTTGATTACACTTGGATACAGTTGGTGGTGGAAGGGACACTGGGAAGAAGAAGAAGAAGAAGAAGAAGAAGAAGAAGAAGAAGAAGAAGAAGGCAGTAACCAAATATCTGGACTTCACCACTCCTGGACTTTGGCACAAAGTCTGCATTCTGCAAGTGCTGTGCAAACTCACATCTCATCCAGTCCACAGTGGCCCTCAAGCGGACTTTCTGCAGCCTTCCAGTTTTCAAGCAAAATTCATTAAAATCAAAACTGTGCATTCTTACTAAAGGCAACTTGCCATCAAATGTCACTGGCAAAGCCTAGCTGAACAATACTTAAATCAGAATGAAGTTTCAGACCAGCTCCTGAACAGTCAGTAGAGCAGTTTTTATGATTATTAGATCAAACTAAACGCATTGTTCTTCAACTTGGCAGCGCCAGCCGACTGGTGAAGATGATTCACCAACAGTGACCCTGCACTCTTTTGTTCAACAATAATTCACTCTCCACCCGTTCTTTGTGTTTGTTGTCACAAGGAATACAGAGGCAAGGTCAAACAAGGCAATCGTCATGCCGTATTGTTACTTCTGCCTTGAAAACAGCCCCCAACACTCTTTCTCCAATTCTCAAGATAGTCGCCTTGTTTCATGACGGGACGGGATGCGTGAATTGTACTCTCTCCAAAAGAGAAGGGAACTCCACATTATCACATTATTTCCCGCACTTGAAGGGTTGTGACTTGGGGTTTCCTGTTAGATCCACTGACAGTACAGTCATTTCATACGGTAATAGTGAGTTTCTATTATGCAACATGCTGTTACAGTTTCCGCTCACATTTTCTCTCAGTCTGTATGTAGTTGCTCACTCATTACTCAGCTCTGTAACATCTCCTCAACCTTTTAGAGTTTTCCCACAATTAAAAGTTTTTTGAATGGTTTTGAACACTAACTGACTGGCATATATAATTGTTTGTAGTTGGTCCCAAGTGGACGTCTTTGGCTAGTTTAACTTGAGAATTGATTATTTATTATCTGCTCTAGTTTTTCCAACTTTTTGTACACAGATATGGTTATAATTATGGCATAAACAGATATGAAATTGCATATTCTTTTCATGGAAGTTTTCCCAACCCCCCGAGTCAACTACATGCACCTAAGTCTTCCATAATCTTAGGGAAATGCTACCTTAAGGTCTGTAAATTGTTCTAAAATGGTTGATGCAGTTATTGGATAAGTACCAAAACTCTTCAAATCAATCACAAAACGTCACTTTTATGGACTTTTTTATAACATAGGGCTCAAATATATCTTGTCTCAATTTTCCTGACCCTGTGTCCTTTTAAAAGCATTTGGGTTAGTCCAGTAGGTTAGTCTAGGTTCAACAATTCAAGCTGCATTGCTGAACCTCTGGCGAAGATTAATTGAAAAACTCTTTGTGTTCTTGTCATTGTTGAGCCATCCTTTCAGACTAAATATTTGAATAGCATTTTCTGGCCCACAAACATTTCATAACAGTGCGGAGACGATCCTGGAATCCAACGCTGTTTGAATTCTTAGTCTTTCTTTCCTGACTGCTAATGAACCTGCCACAAATGTTTTCCACACACCACATCCTGTGCCACTTCCCTTCATCAATGCCAAGTGAGGACGAGGGCATAGAAAAGTGATCCTCGTCTAATCGAAGTTAACGTGCGTGATGTTGTCCGTCATCAGTTGACTGAGAAGCTGAACCAGAAGTCACTCAGCCTCTCTCTCTGTCTCTCTCTCCCTGAGGCTGTTTGTTCCATGCCTGTCCTCTTCTTAATGGCTCCTAATGAGAACCAGCTTCAGGGCTCTTTGAACCAACACAATAAGCACAATTTCTGGCATTTTTCAGACGCTCTGCTGGAGGAATGCGGCACACAGCTGTTACAGGGGGTTAGGGGTGTTGGGACGCTTGCTGAGGTCAGCGTTGGTCAGGCACTGGGGCAGGTGGGAGTTTTGAGGGCGTGGGTGTAGAGAGAGACAACCGCTTTTTTTCTCTTTCAGTGGGATGCTGCAGGCCCCTGCTGATTCATCCATCTGTAGTGAGTTACTGGGGAGAATGGGGAAAAATTGGCCAGTTTTAAGAGCTGAGCTGCCAACCGGTGCAATTCAAGGTCAGGCTGATGTTTGCAGTTGTTGTCTGCAAGCAGATGCCGACTTTCATATTCATGTGTTGACTAAGTTAAAAAAACCTGACCTGTTGAACATGCAGTAATGTGTCTCACAGGCAGCACATGATTCATTGTTAGTTTTTTATTTGGCCAGTTGTATTTAAGAGGTCCCAGGGTTCACATTTTTCCGACTGATTATTTACAAAGTTCTCATTTCCAGATTAAATTCAATTGAATAACCTTTTTCTACTTTGCAGATGTGAGGCAAGAAATCTAAACTCCGATCGTTCTTTAGGAAATTTGTGCTAGCCAAGGACAAATCAACAACAGATATTCATTTGTGAATTGTAGATTCTTAAGGTCACGAATAAGGTTAAACAATTAATGAAAATATTATCGAAATCGCAGTTTGGCTAAGTGTTATTTTTTGCTAAATGTAAAATCTGTCTCTTATTATGAAGCATTGCGATGCTACAGAGATACCCGGGTCTATGAATCACATTCACCAAATGTAAGGGAACGTTCACAGTCAAACACAATCAAAATACATTTTTAAATAATTGCCATTTTTTGTTGCATATTGTTCAGCTGTAGTCAGGAACCTGGTTTCAGATTAATCCCACACACAGCTGAAAGCACATGGCATCACAGCATGAAAGAGTATGAGCCACATCCCTTCCCCTCTGCATAACCTTGGACAATAAAACAATGATGTTCTAACATGTTGTGAGGAAGTCGATATTGAGTGCTACTGCCAACACTGGCATCGTCAGCTCATTCTTAGCACAACAGCTGTTCTGGATAATAGACAAATACTAGTAAAATGCGTGTGAGCATGTGTTCTTCTGTGTATGTGTGTTTGCATTTGTAAATGCAGCTTTACTTGTGTAAATGTTTGTGGTTCCATGTGTATCCATCGTGTATCAGTATGCCAGTCTGGTAGTAAGCTGTTGTGTAACTCTGTTGTCCTTCTTGATTCTGCGCCATACATAAAAAAAAAGGTTTCCCTGAAGACTGTCACATGTGGAAGGTCGACTTAATAAACTTTATTTTCTGACCACAATGACAAGCTGTTCAGGGAGCTCAGTGAAAAGAAGGAAGTCACAAATTGGACTGGGACATCTCCTGGACAGCGGGGAGAATCACTGTGTTTCCTATGTTGATCACTTGTTAGCAGGACCCCTCAACAGACACAGCTGGCTGCACACCACGTAGAGGTCACTTTTCAATCAAGCATCTCAACCTCCTATTTTCCCCTGTGATATTGTAACAATAACATTTAGAGTGCAAGGCCAGCGGTACATAAAAAATTACTTTCTGCTAAAAGAGAGGAAGTTGGCACCCACTGAACAAGGTTGATATGTCGATTTTTGAGGAAATGCGCGCAAAGACACACATCAGGGTTTGCCTTGAGTCCTCTGCTATTCTGACTGGTTTGACTTTACTGGCAAACTGGCACAGCTGCTCCCCATAACATGTCCTTCCTCCCTCTATCCCACCTTCTCTCTTCCTTTCTGTCTGCTCACCTCAGACCACTACTCATCTCAACAACCTGCCCTCCCAGCACCGGAAACACCCCGTGTGCTTTCACAGCGGAGAATGACTTGCATAAGAGGCAGAAGCTTGTCAGCACAAAGCGAACCCACATGCAGAACACTGTACTGATTCCAACATTGTGTGTGTGTGTTTTCAACAGGTCATTTGGATAAAGAAAAATTGCCTAAGATTCTGCCATCTGAGAATACCCTCGTTCGTCATAAGGATGGTTCGCTGGTCCTCACATGCAGGTATGCACCTATTTCAGTCAATGTCAGGTGAACTGAAACAACACTTAAGTACAATTAATTTTGTAATATCTAGCTAGCAGTGGATTTTAGCCTAGTTCAGTGGTTCCCAACCTTTTTTGTGAGATGTACTTCTTCACCAAATCCCCTATTTATGTTCACATGAATTATTTTCATACTGGATGTTGATAAACCTCTGGTATTAATTATGTAAAAGATATATATATAGTAGAGGATATTCAGATTTTTTTAACACAGTTCAACTGCAGATGTTTGGTTGTGTCAAGTTTGAATTAAATCCAATCTATACAAAAATCGTCCTTGGCACCCTGGCAAGACTCCCACACACTGTCCACTTCACCTGCGATTATGTGTATTGACGACACTGTTTCGGTACTTAGATCTTCATCAGGTTATCTCACAAGACAATGAGGGAGGCTGTCTTAAGCAGGGTTGTGGACCCGTGTGGCCCAATCAAACAGACGTCCCTCAAAATGTCTAAAACAAAAAATATCTTGTCACCAAGGAATCCCAAAACCTCATTTTTTTGTGATGATTTAACAAGCCTTATTTTTCTTTCCCTTAATTGGTCAGTTACCAGAGGTCAGTCAGCAGGAGAGGAGTCTGTTTCCAAACTGTCACTGCAGCCATTATGTTTAGACTCCGCTCTCACTACATGTCAGAAAGGCCAGGGGAAAATAAACGGGACATGCCTGCTGGGCCTCAGAACACTGGCGGGCTACAAAGAAGCTGGGACAATCCTGAACAGGAACCAGTGGTGGTGGTCTACGTTTATCAGTCTGTTGCAATTTCCTTAAGGGGTGATGGGACCCAAGTGTGCTGCATTCACATTTGTTAAGAATTTAGAGAGTCTAGCATTATTTTGTAAGCGTGCAAGGAATGTTCAGGAACCCGTGCCTATCTAATGTAATGCTTCCCTACAAGGCCATACACTGGCCTGGCCCATACAGTACTGTCTTGTTGTCTATCACTGGATGAGAGCTGGAGGTTGCCTGACCCAGAATTCTGCAGGCGAAAGCCGTGGTATGCAAGACATGTTTGATGTTCCTCTGGGATCTCTTTAATGAGAGTTTTTAAAATTGATGTTGTGTGGAAAGAATGTGTTAGCTGAGCACATCATTCAGCAGAAACATGTTCCCATGTGAAAGTTCAAGTTATCGGATGACTTCAGATTAACTTGAAATAAACTTAAAATGAATATCGAGTCCAAAAAAGTCCCAAGGGGGAGAAGCAGCCGCTGCCATCCTGAGCTAAAAAAAGATTAGGAATTCATTGCCAGCTGTGACACTTCCTCAGAAAAAAAATCCACGTTTTGGATCCTGTGCCTGTTTTTAGATAACAGAATGTGATTAAAGGAATAGTTCGCCCCAAAGTCCATATAAATGAATGTTTTTCCTCATACCTGTAGTGAAATGTATACATCTAGACTTTGGTGTGAGTTCCAGAGATTTGGAGATATTGGCCAGAAAGATGTCTTCCTTCTGTCAAGTATAAAAGAACTAGATGGCACTCTGCTGCCTCGAAACATGCTCAAAACCACAACAAATGTATATTTGAAACGCAACAGCAATGTCTCTTTCCAGAAATCATTACCTGTTTACTCATGATAATCCACAGACCCTGTTGTGAGTAGTTTCATGTAGGAACTATTTTCTTTCGACTGAACTACACCTGCATATTCAACTAGCCACTCATGCATGGATAGATGCTTCTTAGAAAAGGTTCCTACATCTGCTCAGAACAAGGCTGGTGGATTATCTTTAAAAACTGGATCGTGATTTCTGGAGACAGACATTGCTGTTGAGTTTGCTTGAACACCATAAGATGAGTGCCATCTCGTCCCATTATATTCAAGAGAAGGAAGCCATCTATGCAATCGATATCTCCAAAACTGCAACTCACACCAAAACAGGTAAGAGGGGGGAAAGAAATGTCCTGGGCTTTGCTAATACTGTCCCTCTTTGCTTCTGTCAGAGGTCACGGCGTGCTGCACTGGACACTTGGCGATCCCCGTCGATCGATCTCATCAGAGGGGGTGAAGGTGGAGCTGTGTGATTCCAGTCATCCCGCTCATTTGCACTGCAGCAAACTGACCATCACCGACTTGATTGCCAATGACACAGGAAGCTACAGCTGTAACTACTCCAAAAATGGCTTGGACTACAGCACCTCCACTTATGTCTTTGTCAGAGGTGAGGCCTGCAAAGTGCTCTGACCAGTTCAGAAAATAGCTCCTTTATTTATCAAATGCAATCAGTGTACCGGTGGGAATAAGAGAGCAGAAACCTCTCTTAGATTAACGACGCTTACATTATATCATCCGGTCAAGAATGTCAGTAATTTTCCAGCATGAGAAAAACTGAGTGCAATGTTGTTTAGAAGCACAAAGATTTGGTCTGAAATATTTAAACACTGATAAGAGTTCTTTCTTTTTGAGTTGTTTCTCTTCGTCACAGGATTTAACTGTGTTTGTTTTTTCTGAAAGACTTCTGATAAAAGAGAGGTTTGGACATGATGTGTGTTAATCTGCTGACGCCAGTGGACGGGTCTGGTGGTGAAATGAGCCCACAAACAATGGCTCTTAATAGGCAGGACGAAATGGTCGATGAGTAATCTGATATTTCCCACAAGAAAGAAGAAGGGGAGAGAAAGCAAAAGAAACAAGTTGAAAAAAAATGGTTTCTTCCTCACATGCGGAAAGCTGACTTTTATCTAGATGGAGTCAGGCGGTGTAGCAGTGCTACAGCTCTCCTTCTCAGAGAGAGAGAGAGAGACAGAGGGGAAGTGATTTCTCTGGTTTCTTTTCTGAAGGTGGAAGGTTGAGCCTGATTGCACGGGAAGCTCTGGTCATTGACTGTGATTTCCTGCTCTGACTACTGTTTTCCTAAGTTTCCCCTTAAGCGTCACATGGCACCAGTTACAGTTACATTATTTCTCAAATGGTGATTGTGCTGGGCAGCATAAGGGGAGTGAATTTTTGATTATACGGTATTTCACCTAGACTCTTCTGAGATGTTTGTTTACAGTTGGTTTCAATCATGAAATATTCGTCAAATATGTGTAAAATTGCTGTAGTCAATTCAGAAAACTACATGTATGTTCTTTCTCCTGTTGCTGTATGAATGTGGTTCCCAGTTCATGTGTCTATAAAGCTGCCTGCCGTGCCTGTGTTTAGTCTTAACACTCTTTTCAAAGCCTTTCAGCTGTTTATTTCATCATTTTTCCATGCTTACTTTTTAAATGATAGTTCCTCTATCAGCACCACTACTGCTTGACCCCAAACCCACTGCAGTCTATTTGTGCAGCCGTGAAGTTCCCACAGTGGTCGTGTGATGCCTGGTTGCCCAGTAGGAAAACACCACTAGTCTAATTGCTCTGTCTGTGCTCTGCTGCCTCATCAGTTTAGAATGAACTGATCCGAGATTTGATTTCTGTGTTGGATGCCCTCACATTACCCTTATTCAACCGTCCTGCCAGACTCAGTTGTAGTATACCGTCCTGCCAGACTCAGTTGTAGTATAACAGCTTCTTCAGGGCCGGAGCTGTAAATATGATACAAAGGGCAAGAGGTAAGGGGCCATTTGACCTATATTTTCAATTTCACTCATTTTAAAAGGAGGTTTCTTGTTCCGCAGATCCTGAGCAACCATTTGTGGAGTCCCATGATCAGACTCCAGACATCCTGAGAGCCTACAGGTATGAGACCAGCCTGGTGGTCCCCTGCCGGACGTCTTCTCCTGATACTACTGTAACCCTGACAGGGGTAAGGCCTCACCACGACAACCATTTCACATTTTCTGCTTGTGCTTTCCACTTGTAGGTTACGTTGTTATATGGTACTATTTATTAGAGTTGAGTATTGTTGCATACTACTGTATGCTACTTTTCCCCTCTCTCTCTTGTGCCCTCTATGTCTTTGCCACACTATGACCACTCACACTTCAAGCACTGACTGAATGTTGTGTTGATGTGTATGTTAAACGTGGCTAATTCTGGGTGACAGTTAGCGATCATACCATCAGGCTTAAAGCCGGTGGCTGACCATACTGTACCTGCCTCCCCTGCGTTGGTTTCCAGGAATTTGCCTAGTTCTCCCGATTGCCAGTCTGAGCCCGGTATATAACCTGTTAGGATGTGGACTTAAGATAAATCACACCGTATGACATGTAAGAAGTCAAGATTGCTATAAATACCACAGCAAATCAACTTTACTCGATTTCTTGGAAAAAAACAAAAGTGTTTCCACTCTGTGCTCAAGTCATCTCACAGGTTCTCACACCCCTAATACGTTAAAACAATCTAGCGCAGAGAAACAGACCAGGGACAGTGGCGTGTCTGAGGGAAGCTCAGGGGCGACAAAGGGAGTCACTCTGTCTGCTTCCTGTAAGAGCAGGAAGGTGCTCCAAGAGTGTGTTTTCTCAGAATAGACTCTCTGACTAAATTTAGTCCCCCTACATTTTTACAAACATCAGGAAATGCCGGAGACAAACAGTCCAGTCTCACGGAACAACAGGTAACTTATCATGAGGCCTGTAGGAACCGGAACGAGAAAAAA
>CAEMYA010002105.1:3928293-3967632 GCA_903131615.1 Diplodus sargus
AAAAAAAAAAAAGACGTCATTGAAGAAGACCTCCCTGTTGGGTTGCCATGCCAACAAATAAGAACATGTGGCATAGTGTGGACTGTGGGCAAACACTTCTGACTCAGATGGCACAGATAGTGGTTGTGTGACCTTCCTGCTGTTGGTAAATCTTTGGTACTCCTCCTTCCTGCTCCCTTTCCTTCCTTCCTTCCTTCCCTTCCCTTGCCTCCTCTCCCAGTCCCACTTCTGGCACGAGAACAAACATCAGCAGGCACGTACATCCTTTTCCGAATCCGCAAAGATTTGTGCTCCATTGCATAAATGATTACCGAGGTTACACTCCACAAAACAATGCAAACTAATTGGACGTTCACTCTGGCAGATGTCTGTCCCCAGCTGAGCCCAGTAGAGCGTTAGATACATGTTAAATGAAGTTGAGTGCAGCATTACACTCCAATCTGTCTGGCTCAGTGATCTTTAATGAAGATCACAAGTGTCACCAAATGTCTCTGAGTGCTGACAAAAAAATCTCTGCTCCACTCTTCTATCATTGCAGTTCCCACCCTCATCAGAGAAGGTTGCTAAGGAAACGTCTTGGGATCCAAAGGTGGGATTCACGATTCCCTACGGTCCCTCCATTTCGTATAACATGCTCATCTGTCACACCACGGTCAACGGTCGTGGATTCAAGTCAATGTACATTCCTGTGAGACAAAGTGAGTCTTTCTGTTCAAATTTTCCCATTGAATTAAAAATGATAAACTTGCGTTGATGTATCTGCTTCTGACGATGGCGTATCAGGGCAATTGTTCAGTAAAAACTCAAATTTTCACAGAGCTGGGAGAGGGGGTGAATATTTATGAAGAAAGTCCGAATTTCCAAGATTGATGTAAATTTACAAGAAAAAACAGGGAACGTCTCTGAGATTAAAATGTTAAATGTACAAGATAAACTGACAACATGTATGTTAAAAGATCTTGAACAGTCTTTGAGTTCATGAAGTCATACATTTGTGGTGAAAAAAATCATAAATTCTCTGAGATTCAAGTCACAATGTTTTTTTTTGTCAAGTATTAGTGATTTTAAGCCTGATGCACAACAGGTAAAACCTCATCCAAGTCAGTGGTATCAGTTGTTTTGGACGGTTTTGGACAGTCTGGACGCTGATGATAATTTTAATGTCAGAGAACATTTGCATTTTTTTCTTAAATTCACTCTTAAAACTCAGTTTTTCTCAGAATATTATCCCTCTCCATCAGCTCCATAATTGTCTTTGCCATTGCACTGATATGCAGTCTTCCTTCTTGATCACTTACGTCTCCCTATATCCGTCTCCATTTTTTAGCATCTGTTCTGAATAATGTGAAGATAGACCATGAACGTGTCAGAGTGTTGGTCGGAGACACCCTCGTCCTCAACTGCACTGGTGAGACCACCTATAATGGAAGAATCAACTTCACATGGGAATTTCCAAGGAAGAAAGTAAGCTGAAGTTTTACTTTTGGTAAACTGTATGTAGCCACAGATGTTGTAGTCGTGGAGTTCATGACATTTCCTTTGCCTTCAGGAAAATCATTATTATATGAACAAGACCAAAGGCAACCCTGCTGATGTTCTTGTAATGAGCAAGAGTTTACACTTGCCAAATATTACCATGGAGGATAAAGGGATCTACCGCTGCAGAGCTGAGATTGATCCCACCAAACACAAAAATGTCTCTGCAAAAGTCATTGTCTTCGGTGAGTATGATTTGGAGGATCACAAATTTAAAAAAATACAACTAAATGATCATACAAAAATAAACATTAAACATCTAAACCATCGGCTGCTGTAGTGATATTACAACAAAATGATGATGACTGTACTCACATCCATTTTCCCTCTGGCATGGACTTCAACGTACGTCATTAATCTTTTGTTCCAGAGCATCCATTCCTCAACGTCTCCTCTAAGCATGATCGGCCGAGGACAGTGACTGTCACAGAAGGTAGAAAGAAGCTTGTGTTTGATCCAAAGGTCAACGCTCTGCCACGAGCCGTATTGATAGGGTGGTAAGTAATGGTTTAGATGTCACAATAATTATTTCATGTATTTATCATACATATTTTATCAACTTATTGATACATAGGATATTGCCTCCTACGTTTACATGCAATTTAACAGAGGGAGAAAAGTTATTCAGGTGACTGTAAGTGACTTCAATTTGATGCAGATACTAATAAAAATCCAGATCTAGCAGATTTGAATGTTTTCATAGAGGATAGTCTTTTATTCAGCTGCTACACTGTAAGAAATAGGAATAGAAACCTGTATCAACCAGCAATGTGCAGCAGAGATAGTGGGGATTCAGAAAGGTACCAAAGTTGACTTGGCCGAATATTGTTTGTTGCTCTTTGAAAGGGTGCAGATGCATTGTTATTATTATATCCCTGTTATAAAATGGGCTTAAAATGACAACTACATAATTTATCGCAATTATTCTTTGTGGCAGTGTATCACCAACAAAAGTAGTTATTGTGACAGGGCACCTTTTTCTGTTTGAACAAATCTCTCTATTCCTCCAATTTTTAGGTATAAGGACGGGGTCCCTATCAAGAAGAATTCCACCTGTTACAGGATGGTTAATTTCAGCTTGATGATCTCTGATGTCCAGCAGAAGCACTCTGGGGTCTTCACCGTAAGCCTGAGCAACCAAGCGAAGAGCTTGCATAGGAATCTGAGCTACACTCTGATAGTCCACGGTAAGCCTCTGCCATAAACCTGATAATGACCGTCAGTCGTAAAGGAAATGAAGCAGTGCCTTGGCTGCAGCTCTGTACTGCTGCTGCTCTCAGTACAGTTCACTGGACGGCAGGTAGCAGCTCTAGTATGAGAGGAATTTGGGGGCTTGTTGATTCCAGGGCTGGATTGACGTAGCAGGGGCAGCTGTTGTTGATTATTGGGGCTCTTTTGAAGGGGTTTGGCGCAGTGTGTAAATGGCCCGAGCTCTATTCTGCACGCAGACTCCAGCCGCTCCAGACCCCCCCTAGTCACCAGCATTTATTTGCATCCTCACCATGTGTATATACAGTGCAGCTCACATAAACAACTTGTTCCTTACAGTATGTGAACAGCCTGAGATAAACAAGGACTGAGTGTGTAATCATTGTTATGGCGACTTTAGAAAGAATACTGACGACTGTTAACACTAGAGGTTATTAATCTTTTATTGTTTAGGTGTAAACTTGACTGAAGTCTGCTCAAAGAAGTGTGTCAGTAACTTCAAGCTTACCATGGGGGGCAGAGCGATTTTGTTATTTCCCTGCATTCTTTAAACATTATCTAGGAATCCTAATTGCGTGCCAAAACGTGGAAAAATCAGCCCCCTTCTGGCTTGTATTTAAGCTGTATTTATGGTCCTGCTGTCTTGTCCCACTTCTCAGCTTCAACTTCAGTTCAGTTCAGTTTGTTGGAATGTAAAAAAACACGCAGAGACACAAACAAACACAGCAAAGAGAGACTCCTGGTATTAATTAGGGAACTATTTAAAATTTTGTTCAGAGGATGTCTAGAGCTGTCACAGTGCGCCAGCTTATGAATGTGTTTTACGTGATGTGCGTGTGTAGTTGGACTATTTTGAGCAGTTCAAAATGGAGAGAAATGGTTAAGTAATGTAGACTGAGGTGGCACGAGGATCTTTGTCTGCTGACATGGTTGATTGGCTGACCTGGGCATGGGCCACACCGGGGTTGTTCTTTGACCTGCAGCCCCGGGCCAGCCAATCATCCTGCCATTCTTCTCTTACACTCCATCTAAAGGAGAACCGGTGTCAGTGGCACCCTTTTCACGGCTATCCATCATGACTGTCACATCTCATTATAAAGACATTATGAGATTCCACACTGAGCTGGGCTGGTAGATGGTTTATCTAACCTGTTGTCTGTCTCTCTTTATCTCTCTCTCTCTGTATGTTTGTGTGTGTGTGTGTGTGTGTGAACTTCCCTCTCACAGTGAAGCCAACCATTTCAGAGGCGGAGCTACCCTCAGTGAACGTGCAGATCTACATGTTTGGCAAGCAGCATCAGCTAACCTGCACTGCTTACGGGTTGCCCATGCCAACCATAACTTGGCTATGGCAACCGTGTCAATCAGGCCCCAACCTTACAGAGTGAGTCACCATCCTCCTCCGTTGCCAGAAATGTTTAAACCTGATTTTCATGCTCGGTTATTGATCCAATCTTGAGGAAGTAAAAGCATATTGAGGGGAAAGTTTTTCTGAGTTCAGGCAGATTTAATCGGTCATGAATACCTAACATAACTCAATTCAAACATCTATTACATGCCACTAGCTACCATTTAGTGTTCCTGCAGAGAGTGTGGTGTTTCACTCATTTACCTGCTGTGTACTGTAGTTTTAGCTGCCAGTTGTCAGTTTAATCTCAGCTCCTGTAACTTGCCTTTGTCCATAGACTGTGGAAAAGCATGCAAATGTGTCTGAATATATGAATTTTATTTAACTGCACAGCATTTGCATGAAAATATTTATTGTCACATGCTGATTGTCACTTGTATGTCGGCACCCGGCCTAGCAATGACAAAAAGATAGTTTCATAGGTATTGGTATTTTAGAGTCCATTATATCCTGAAAAACAATCCTACACTCAGGGATGTATACAAATATTGCTGCAGTTACTGCTCACTTATAAGTATGTGGTTTGTGCTAATGAGATTGCTTGCTGAACAAGATTCTCTCACAATTTTCTACATAATGTTGCTTTAAGGACTGCCACAGTACCGGAGTTGCATTCTCAAACGCACAGACTTAACAGTAGATAAGTGTAGAGTTCACAGCCTCCAGTCCGTCCCGGGGATCCCACTCGAGAACAGATCTACATTGACAGGATTGACTCTGGCCCAGAATGTGACACATTAATCAAAGAAACGTGGCCTTCGAGATCTGCCCTTTCGTTTTTGGTCAGCGAGTGCGTAGATTGACGGGGAATCACAGGGGAGATATATTAATCTCATATTCCCCGAAGCTCATACAGGGCCAAATAGAACTGAATGTATGAGTGAGTGTGCAGGAATACCGGCCTGCTAGTGAACCCACAAAGAAACCCATATTGGTCAATGACACCAGGAGACCTGCCAGTCGTAAAATCAGAAAAACAATGGGCCATTACCCTTGGGTTATCAGGACCCAACACCGGTAACAAAAACAACACAGTGGACTGCTGCACAAGAAAGAGAACAAATTATGTTTCATGTTCGATGGTGTTAATCCATGACTTGCCTCCATTATTTTAGTCATTAAATTATCTCAAACGCCCACTTGTACTTGCCAGATTTGTGATAAATAATAGCGGAGCGTTAGCTGGGTCAAAGCAACTCTTTCTGCACGCATAAAGATAATCAGGGCTGGCACTGGGAACAGTGGCCAGGCGATGGCAGGCGGCTAATGAGACAGAGGAACAGCTATAGCCTGGTGGGAGGCCAATTGTGCAAAATGTTTGTTTTATACCGCCCTGACCCTGTAAAGTACCTGTCACTGTAAATCCAACATGAAGCCCTTCAAGATCGTATCTCATCTAAATCTTTGTGAGTTTGGAGGGCAGGGGAAATGCTGAGTGTGGGGAGGGTGTAGAGGTTAGAGAGGCTCTCTATGTGGAATTAGGCTGATAGTGAAGGGGGCAGAAATACGGGGGTGTCTTTATCACCAGGTTGAGAAGTTATCAGCTGTCCCTTGTTGACCGCCAAGGTCTTAGGATCAACCTTATCTCCTCTGGCCAGAACGTGGAGGGGGGGTTTCCTGTACGAGGTGACGCACAGCACAGCCCTTCCTGTCGCTGTTGCTGTTTCCTCCTCTGCCTCTCCTCTCATCAGGCTGATTGTTCCCCACCACGGGCGGTGAAGGGTTTGGGGGGTGGGGGTCAAATCAAGGCTTTCTTTAGGTTTTATAACCCAGACAAGCTGGTCCAGGCCTGGATTCAGATCAGACTAAGTGGTCTGTTCCAATACCCTCAACCGTTCAGAATCACCAAATTAAAAATGAAAGTCTGCATTTTTCTTCTGTGTTGTATCGTCCAACATGTACCTCTGTCTCCACACATACTGACGAAGGTTTATTGCATTTTGTCTGTCCTGCAGTTGCATTGCTGACGCCGAGCCAATCCCGGTCAATGCTGATGACAGAGAAAATAACTCCCACAACTGGATTAAGAGCATAAACGTCAAGCGTGAACTGGTTAAAGGAAAAAACAAGGTATGTGGTTTAAATTTGAATTGACTGTTTACACATGTTTTTTTTAAAACAGCAGATGCACTTGTAACTAATCTGTTCACCATGAAATGTTGTTAACAAATAACAGTGACCAACTCAACAGTCTGATTGATGAGAACTGGATCTAGAAGATGTCTAGACATCCCTGAATTGCCAGCAGCTCGCTCAGATTCAAGCAGAAATCTTCCGTGACTGTGGCTTGAAATTCAGATTCAACATCTGACATCCATAAATATGACAATTTTCCTCTTATTGGCAGGGATTCAATGCTTCTCTTTGCTGAAAAGGATTCATTTTATCTGCATTCGTAGCGACTTATGTAACTGTGACCAAAACTCGTGGAAGCTGTGTTTTAAAGTTTTGCTTTTCATTGCTGCACTAAAAAAGATTTGATAAAACGTGAAAATCACTTGGTTCTACATGTTATCTGCTACATCTGAAGAAGAAGAAGCCACATTGATAAATAATGTACATTTGCAATATATGTTAATGGGCTAAAAAGGTAGCATAACTGAAATGGTTTTCCGTTGGTACAAAGGTTCCTCTCACTGGAGGGATTGAGCGATTACTGGTGCTATAGAATTCTGAAGAAACAAATGGTAGCAAACAGATCAATCTTTAAATTTGCTCGCTGTGGGGGCGTCTTAAAATAAATAAAGACAAATAAACTCAAGTTTAGGGAGATGGAAAGAGTCTGTAAGCAAAGCTGTAAATAAAAGTATGCAAAAAGCAAAAAGACTCATAAACAAAAGATGCACAAGGCCCAACATCCTCGCTGGATTTTTTTATATCATGGTTATCAAGGATATCGGGATTTTACGGCACCACTAGTGTATTGCTATAATTTTACATAATGTGATTATAGAAGTGAAATTTTAAAATGCAAACAGGGCATTTAAGCAGATGGAACTTGCCTTTGTCACTGCTATGAATTTAAACACATTTACTTGTCTTACACCTAAAAATATAATTTGCTCTGCTCAAATAGCACAGCCCTCCTATCTGCTAAATCATCACAGCGTGGGCTTTATCACTCCATCGGTTTTTCTTAGGAAACATCAGACACATATTACCATGCAAAAACCAAAACATGCCACACACTGAGGAAACTGTAGACATTTCTGCAAATGTCCTGTGGGAGCCTGTTACTAAAACTGTTCACCCCAAACATAATTGAGAGCAGGCCTCCACTAGCTCGCGCGTCTGTCTATAGGATTAGGTTAAAGAAACCCATCGCAGCAGGCTGGGTCAAATTAGGGCACAAACACATCGGCATACAAGTATTCTGCAAGAGAAGGAATCAGTGATCTAACTCTGTTTTCACCTAAAGTTTCTGGGGCACGACTAGTTGATTTATTGACTGTTGCTCTGAGATAAAGAAACTCAGTATCACATCAACTGAGTAATTGTAAATTAAGCCATTTTCACAGGGCATCAGTTCTAATATGTCTCTGACATAAATAGGGAGGCACCACTTTATTTACAAGGACTTGTGGCCAAACGCTGGTGCTTTATGAGGGTTGGGACTAAGGGTCAATGATAACAAGCAGCAGTTTGAAAGAAGAGGGATTTGTTGGAAGTGAATTCCTCTCTGTCACCTCACATAAATCGTGTTGGCCCGTGAATAAGAACGTAGTCGGGGCCGGGCCTCTGAAGGCCCAGTAGAGAGGGAGACTGGCCCGGGTCATAATATAAGAAAAACACAGGGTGAAGACATGGGCACAAAGGTCACAGTGCGTCTGGTCAGGTCTCCTCTTTGGGACTGTGCATAATCGTTTAAATGACTGTTTTGGAGCTTGGGTTACAATATGGTGAGTAATAGCCGTAACGTAATACCATAAGGCCACTCCATCAGTGTTTTGACAAACGTCAGAGCAGCGTGAGTTGGACAATACGATAACTTTTTAACACTTATTCTTTTACCGCCTGAATGTTTGTGTGGTGAACATTGAATGTGCAGGGAGGCTGAAATTGTTTCATGACTACAGCTGTGCGTCTGAAATTCAACACAATTGCTCCTACAAGCCCAGGAAGTTTAGTCCAGCATACACCCAGACAATACACCCACATCATTCACTCTCTTTGATGCAGCCGACTGCCCTCCAAAAACAGATGTCACTACGAACACTAAACAGAACCCCACGCAGTCTGGCCCTCGCCCAAGTCTCACTTATTATTTTGTCTATTTGAGCCATTAAAACGTTGTAGTGGTGTGGTGACACAATTGAGTGTGGCATTAGAAGTGCTTTCCAGGAAATGGACATGCACTGCAGTAGATCTACAGCGCAGGTCCGAAGGAGACTCAGTGGGTTTTAAGCTCCAGATGTATCCTTTCATTAATGTGAAGCACTGGAGAGTAGAAAACAGACCAGGCTCCAGACCTCTCACCCGCCTGTTAACTCACTGGTAGATGGTGATTGAAACCCCAAGCATAAATCACACTAAAAGTCACAGTGAAGTTCTGTTTATCACAACCTGTTTTATTTTCCTCTGAATAATCACTAATAATCACCTTATTGCCATCCCAATTAGACTGTGAGTACCCTGGTGATCGGAGAGGCTAGCGTGTCAGGAAATTACTCCTGTGTGGCGAAGAATGAAGCCGGCAACAGCACAATGATGATTCCTTTCTACGTTGATGGTAAGTGGGTCACTGGGAAACAACAGCTGAAATGTCAACATTTAGAACTTAACTGTTTAAAGGGTAACTCCAGCAAATGTATGTATTAAAGTGTGCTTACAGGTCTGGAGGAGCAATACTGCACATGTGGAAAAAAGTGGAATAAGACCTTTTTTTGTGGCTCCAGAAGGGCTGCGTGTAATCTGATAAATCACTAAGTTTCAATTTGGGTAATGTAGGTGCCAGGTTTTGAAAAGAAGAAAAAAGGGTTGAGTAAAATATTTTTATCTCTGGTTCTGCTGTTTCGATTTTGATCATTTGTTTTTAAACCCTCCACAATGGGTCCAACAGTGTTGTACATAAATCGAGGGGGATTAACCGGATTTAGAAAAGTCGCCATTATTACGTCTGTCTACAATATCTGCACGTTTTATGGCCGGCTGTTATAAGAAGTGAACAATTGCTACTTTTGCCTTTACTTTCCATATAACCTGATTTTTACATCGATGTTAAAACCAGTGCGGTTCTCAGCTGCTCCAACAGTAGTGGCAAACTTCAACTTCTGAGGTGGATAATAGATAGAGATGTGAAAAAGTAGTGCCCCTGTCTGAGAACATACACCTTACATAAAATCCTGGACGTGCGGAGGAGACAGATGTTGGCAATCAGTGGATCAACAATATCATAATTGTTACATACTATCGATTATTGTTATGCTGGCTAGCTAGTACAGTAATGTAAGTATATAAATCAAATCAGTCACAATGCTAGACCAGTGGACTGCTTTTTTGTCACCGAGTGACATCACTGTAGGCGATTTATCAGATTTCATGCAGCTTCCTCTGGAGCCACAAAAGGCTTTATACACCTTTTTTCACATATGCAGTAGTACTCCTCGAGACCTGTAAACATGCTTAAATGTCTAAAATTGGTGGACTTACCCTTTAAGTGCATGCAGAAATACTGCTGAGTTTTATTGCAGTAACTGCAAAGCGCATTACACCGTGCACTGGAGTCTTTCAAATGATCTACACACAGTACACGCTGTAATGAATTGCAAGAACAGCGAAGGAATGTGCAGATTGTATTGTGCAATAAAGAAACCAGAGGGGGGCATTAATTGAAACCATCTTCCACTGTAGCGGAGCAGCTTCAGGGCGGAAGAGAGGCAAACATGTCCTGAGCCATATGGAGTGCTATAATGGCACGCGTTTAAAAACAGCTATGAATAACTGCATTCCTGCTTCGGTGCCAGCAGGTCATTCCTCTCTCTCAGTGAGCCTTCTGCTATGAGAATTTGCTTTTTTATGTGCCGCTGAGCATTTCCAAATGTTCCCGAAGTGAATATCCATTGAGACAGTTATGTAATGATAGTGAGGATGAGGTGTCACTGCACACAAGCGGAGTTCACTGTGCAACAAAGTGAATCACATTTCTTTAAAAGTTCAGTGATTCACACTCCCTGTGGGTGAAGGATTGCTTTTGGAGAGGGATGGATGTAGGTGAACCCATATTTGAGGAGATGCCAAGTACCAGAAATTAGTCTCTGATGGTGGGAGAATTACGAAGAGGAATGTGCCCTCCTCCAGAGGTGAGGAAGACGGAGGATGATGGAATGCAGCTAGAAAAGAGGACAGAATTGTAATAACAGCTGTCCTCTCTTACGGAACACAGAATGCTTTCCAGCAATCTGAATAAACAAGCACAGTCTGGTTCCCCTGGGGCCCAGACGCAGCTCGTCTCCAATTGGACGAGTGCAGGAGTGCCATCAGCAATTCTGTCCACCGGCAACGTGCTTCCAATTAACAGTGATGAAACAGGAAATAACTGCAAATTTGACATTCCTGGCCTCGCGACGAGCTGTTCTGTGTCCAAAATAGGATCTCGGGCCAGCAGCATACGTGTCTCTCTACATGCATGTAAAACAGATGACACAGTCTCTGCTTTGTCATTCTAGATCACCCCGGGGAGATTACCATCGAGCCTCGGGAAGCCATCGAGGGGAATGACGTCACTTTGACCTGTCGGGCAGCTCGCTACCTCTACACAGATCTGCGGTGGTTGGACTCCTCGAATCAGACGATCACAACCAACGTGTCCGGTCTCCAGCTCAGCAACTACTCCATTTCTCTTTCTCTCCATCTGCATAATGTGTCCCAAAACAGCACCACAGGTTACAAGTGTCAAGCATACAAGCTTTACAAGAAGCCTGAACTCAAGAGAGCTGCGCTTATTGTGGATGGTAAGTTAGAAGAGAAGCTGATTGTTCTTTATAGTTGCTGCCGCTTGCAACACGATTTCCATAAATGATGTCTGTTACTGTCAATCAGCTGATGTGCCAAAATTAAATCAGTCATTCTGCTGAGGTGTAATCATGTGATAACAAGTATGTCACTTTACCGGTAGCACATTAAGGAATATGGGAATGATTCTTGCAATTGCTCATAAGCTGCTGTCTAAACAAGTTTCATTATTGCAGTGAGAAAACGCCCCTGGCTGAGTCAAAACCTGACAAATCAAGATGTGAACAGCAGCAGCACCCTGATGCTGGCCTGCTATGCTCTGGGAGTTCCTTATCCCAACATCACGTGGTCCAAAAATGGTGTTCCACTGAAAGAAGGACCTGGTAAGCTGAGAATTTTACTCTATGTGCTATGATCATGTAATAAATTATTCTACTTTTTACCATTTTAGTAGCCAGTGGAACCTTGTACAAACTAGATGAAGGGCTGAAAAGTACTAATCTTTATTAGTAGAGCTACATAATCAGCAGGTGGAGCTGTCAGTCCCTTTGAAAGACGCCAACAGTTTTACGGGGTAATGTTTCTTCAAAGAAAACAGTTCTTCACTGGAAGGCATATTTTCCCAAAGCACAAGTAATCAACGTATGTGTATACGTACCTGCATATGCGTAGCGAATTATACAAGAATCCTTTGGGAGACGTTTGTCCATGACTTTATGTACAGCACAACTCGTTTACGTCATGACTGCCTATTAACAAAGTTGCCTTCAGGTTCTCATATTTGCATTCGCATGCACACAATAATCAAACTAATCCAAACACGGTGAGAAAATGAGTTAGCCAAACTCCTCCAACAGAAAATATTATTTTTGGCTCAAAGAGAGCAGTGGAAGTGGGCTAGGTCATCCACAATTTGTGCCTGAAGAAAATAACATTTCTTCAGCATTTCAGTGTTAGACGCCAGGCTTCTTTTTTAAACTTTGGGGTTTTATTTTGACTGAGAGGTTGTGTGTTGCAGGTATCACACTGGGAGAAGATGGGGTACTGACCATCGAGAGGGTGAAGAAAGACGACGAGGGTCTGTACGAGTGTACAGCCGAGAACAATGTGGGCGTCGCGAGAACAAGTGCTGTTGTTACTGTGCTCGGTAAGTCCTTCATGCACCTCGACATCACAAATACAACTCTGTGTGAAGCATACATGTGTGATTTCCTAACCCTTTCTGACATATACTCACCCAAAAATGAAATGGGCATCCTTAAAAGGCTCAGTCAGTCAGGCACTGATGGGGTTCGGCTACAGATCACATCAGATTTACTTATCACCACTGCATTTTCTTTATTTTCATCAAAGCTTGTCAGGGGCCTTGTTGGCATTCATGTTTTCTTGTCACCATGACAAATAGGTCTGCTCTAGCTTCAGTATGAAAAGTCTCCCCTGACAGAAAATCTGTGGCTCACAGGAATGCCAAGTGAATTCCTTCTTGGGTTTTATGATCAAGGCTCTGGCTGCGAGTCCTTACCTTGAGGACATGACCTCTGTGAAGTGTTAAGAGGTCCACTAATGAGTGCAAAGAGATTGACTGCTGCAACAGCCCAGGGACTGGAAACACACCGTAGATAACTGCAGGAGAAGGGCTGTGTACTTAACATGTGAAACTGATGGCAGGTTGACATGTGAAGGTGAGGATTGCAGTGTAGGAGAGATATCATGCAGCCAGTTTTATCCACATCTAGTCACTTAAAAAGATTTTTTTCATTCCATTTTCACCACAAAGAGATTTCCCCACCAAGCTCTATTCAAGTTCTGCTTTGAGTGTTTAGTCAAGGATCGCATGAAATAAGAGCCAGAAAAGCTTTGTGAAGATTCAAAGGGTATTAGCTTTCAAAGTGTCGACATGGATGCTAAGAAAAACAGTGTTTGGATGAAAAGAGTAACGGAAAAATCGCTGTATCCATGTCCCAAACAAACCAGAAATAAACACCAGTGTGTGTTTCCACTTCCTTTTTGTGTACAATCAATCACAGAAAAAAAATAAAATAATAAAGGTTCCTGCATTCCAAAAACAGGCTCCCTGTTTACAAATTTGAAACAGATCAAATACTTGTCAATATAATATGACAACAATATGAGATCATGAAAAAGTACAAAGGGATTTTTTTTCTTTTTTGCCTGAGTCTTCTGGTCGTTTACAAAAGCTGTTCTCTTTTCAGGGGATGAAGGGAAGGCAAACGTTGAGGTCATCATTTTGGTGTGCACAGGAGCGGCAGCCACGTTCCTCTGGCTAATGCTTATCCTCTTCATCCGCAAGCTGAGGAAGGTAAGGTGTTCCTTATCAGAAACTACATGAGATGTTAAGTTAAGTTAAAACAAGTGGCGTCATATTCCTGTAATTTTTGTGGATTTGTTCCATGAATTTCAGTGACTTCGTGGAAGCGACTGACTCATGTATCTTGTGAAATGCAGTTGACTGGGAGGATAAATTTAGCCAGTGTTTATAATTTCCACATTTCCTGACGATTGGGAAGCGCAAAGCTCATGTTTGAATGTACAATATGGCCTCAAAGGAGAACAGAATGTGCTCCCTCTGCGATGAAACTGTGGAAACACTTTTGTGCCTTCGACCTGGAGCAAGAATCTGAAGTCATGTTAAACATTTTCACATCTTAACATCATCATCTTTTGTGATGATCATGAAATTTGTCCTCTAACACCTTTAGCAACCAGCGCAGTATAAGATGGGTCCATCTATCATCATCGACCCTGACGAGTGTCCCCTGGAGGAGCAGGGTGATTTTCTTCAGTATGACAGCAGCAAATGGGAGTTTCCCCGTGACCGCCTGCGGCTGGGTGAGCACTGTGCAATCCTACCTGACCAAATATTTCATTTTGGAAGAAGTTTCGTTAAAGCTGTCGGTCGGTAGACAGTGAATGCATTGTTGTGATTTTGACTGTTTTTTTAATGAATCTAGAAGCAGAACCCTGTTAAAATGGCACAGTTTGAAAGAATTGCAAAAAATAAGCTATTACATAGTCAAAGACTCCAGATAATGACCCCACCTGTGTAGAGTTTGTGCTTCTCCCCCCTTTGCTGGTGATAAATGACCATTGTACTAAAGTTTACTAGCTATTTTATATCATTGTATGTTTCTTCTTCTGTCTTACCTTGTCTTTAGATTAATTCGGACATGCAATGCAAATTTCCTACAATGTGGGACACTAAAGTTAATCGTGAATCTTAAATCTTGAATTTACTATCTCTGGTTTGAACATATTTCATTTAATTACATTAAAGTGTGCAGATGACAAAATGAATGATTCTTGAAAGGTCAGCAGCTCATTTTGAAAGCGGTTCATGCTAAGGATTTACACAACCACATTAAGGTACATGGAAAAAGCGTCACCCCCCCATTACTTATCAGTGACCTGTGCTGTCATCCAGTCTTCAGCGAACAGTATGTTTTCTAGAAACAACTGCCTTGAGATCAGAGCTCCAGCATGTTGTTTTAATTATAGACCCATTATTGCCTGACTGACAGGGAATCCAGTCTGATTTCCCCCCTGAGGGACAGGAAGCTCTGATGTCGTCCCACTTATCAAATACCTTCTTCCTTTGCCAGGCAAAACTCTCGGCCACGGAGCTTTTGGAAAAGTGGTGGAGGCGTCTGCCTTTGGGATCGACAAGCTCTCAACCTGTAAGACTGTTGCTGTCAAGATGCTGAAAGGTAGGATGTCAAAAACGTCTGAAAAATGGGCATTTATATACATAACCTCTTGTCCTTTTCCACATAACTTTAACTTGGCTCTGGTTCATCCCCGAACCACCAGTCAGACCAGCATTAGCACAGTATCTACTGCTGTATGGGTATCAGATGAATTACATCTTTCTGTCATTTCTGCAGAGGATTTATTTATTGTGCACATTACAGGCTCATGAGCTACAGCTCCACATGTGCCTACAATTAATGTTTGTATGGCTTATGGCTTCAAAGCTAAGCATGCAATGTCTGATCCTTGCAAAGTGCAGTTAGAGACCTCTAACCCCCTTCTCGATGAAGAGATTGAGTACATGCAGATCCGGCAGCTGAGATCAGTATGTTCAAAATCTGCAGGTGAACAAAAGTTCAAAAGTGTAAGATTCAAGAACAAAATGAGCCATAAAAATATGTTTATATTTGACACATTGTGAAGATTATAACATTTGGAAACTGTCCTCAGTCTCTGGTCAGGATTTCTTCAGAGAGGAATTATTTACAATCCCATTCCAAAGTCTTTCCAAATATTCACAAAAAACCAGAAAGGTTGGATCTTAATGAAAACAAGAAAAACAAAAGGCTATAAAAAAAGAAGGTTAGACTGCAGATGCTCAGCTGTTTCATTCATAACAGCTTTATGGGTGGAAAGAATCTCAGTTTCAAATAACTTTTTGCTTAACTAGAAAAGCCCAGTTCAGACCTATCAGTGAGAAGTGATGTGGTGATGATGCATCAGTAAGGATGAAAAGTGGGGCTGTAGTCAGTGTCGTACCATTTATCATGTCTCAGCATAAATCACAGGCGCTCTGAGTCCGTTGTTAGTCGTAGGTCAAACTTAATGGAAAGCAGCAGGTCTCCTCAAATTGACCGTGGTTTAGCGCGAGACTCCCCGGCTGCTTCAGCTTCTAGCTCATAAATATCTGGTCGGTCGAAGCTGCAACAATAAAACAACCTCTAAATTTTGATTTTGTTTCTCGATTCAAGGTGAGGACCTGGTATGTAATGTGAGCACCTCCTGTTTAGTTTCTCTAATTTTGTTGGCCTTGCATTTTAAGGATTTCCTCCATCAAACACTGCTTCTTATCGCTGAAGCAATATTTAATGTTTTTCCATCATGTTTAATGAACTGGCAAAATGAAATTCCTCAGTAATCCAGCCACAAGGGTTCAGGCTTTTTCCTGCTTTCTCTCTCAGACTGAATTTGAAATGTCATCACACCAAATCCCCCAAGTCATATATTTGAGATGTATGACATTTGATAGTTGGTAACTTTTTACAGATTTCAACTAAAAAAGTTTTGTGTATTTTTCCCTTCTGTAATTATCTTTCCCTCTCTGGGGTAAATGTCCGACAAAAACAAGTGCAGCAACAGTTAGAGACGGTCATCAAACAGCAGCGTGCTCCACAACAACATCACCAACAATCAGGAATTAATTACGAACAAAATGAAATGCACCTTTCCTCACTGGAAGGCATTTACAACCGCTGTAATACTGTTTTGTTGTCTTACTGGACATATTAGCTTGTTTTTGTAAACTACAGATATTGAGAAAAAAAGGTGATAAAATAAAAAGTTAGAATATTGAATGAGCTGAATGATAGAAGACAACAAGTATCTGTCGGTCCCCTCAAAGCTGTCAAGGGTTATACCTGAAGTATCATCGTTTAAAAGTTGTTTCTCTGGGCGTTGATGAAAATATCTTTCAACATAAGATCGGACCTACATATACCTGTATCTTTTTCATGTCTTTGCATATGAGTCATTTTGTCCAGAGAAAAGGACTTCCATCTTTATTTCATAAAAGTGAAAATCTGTCTCTCTCTGTTTCATTGTTTGGATTCCAAGTGTACATGACGGTAACAACACTGGAATGATCTTAAAACAAAATTAAACCACTTGAATTCTAAATATAATTGAGTATGAAATGTTGATCCTTTTATTTAGGATGTTTAATAATATACAAACCAATGCTGAACAAGTTCTACACATGTTTACCTGATTACAGGAGGCGCTACGTCCAATGAGCGGAAAGCTCTGATGTCAGAGTTAAAGATCCTGATCCACATTGGCCATCACCTGAACGTGGTCAATCTGCTGGGAGCCTGCACGAAGCCTGGAGGTGAGCTTTGTTACTGAGGCAATAACAAAATGTAATGTAACTGTTTTGATATTTGGGTATAGAACATATAATGTATAATATATAAGAAAAGACATTAAAAGACATTAAATTACTGCTAGCTGTAAGGGCTAAATGTCTATCTTTCTGGCCTTTCGATATTGTGAACCATCACATGCCAGAGGAATAATAAGAAATATACCATCTTAACAGGCCCATTGATGATGATAGTGGAGTTCTGCAAATATGGCAACTTGTCCAACTACTTGAGAGGCAAGAGAGACGACTTCATTGTCTACAAGGTGAGGCACAAGACTTTCTGACGCCGTTGCTTTCTCATCATTCTCTACGAGCTTGTCAGCATTGTGGCTGTTTTTGACAACTGTATAGGAAAGTCCTGTGCATGTCAGCAGTAACATTTAACCTCATCTCTTTTAACATGATATATGTAGAGCCAGGACGGTAAGGTGGTGTCATCGGGATCGGGCTGCGAGCTGAGCGAGCTGATGAAGCGCCGCCTGGAGAGCGTAGCCAGCACCGGAAGCTCAGCCAGCTCCGGCTTCATCGAAGATAAGAGCTACTGCGACTCAGAGGAAGAGGAAGAAGGTAAAGGCCAAGCACGTCTTGCTTCCTTTCAACCCCCCCTGCCTGTTTGTCCCTCCTGCTGTCCCCCCCCCCACCCCCCCCCACCCCAACGCCCCACCTCTGCTCCACCCCTCCTGCCCGGGAACCAAAGCTCCCCCTCAGATTGTTTTCTAGCCCGAGTCTGATGGGACGTTTCCTCCTCCTGTTCAGCAGTACAATCAGTGCAGCAGGAGCCACTGTCACCCCACTGAGTCTGGGGAGGCGTCTGTTTATTTCCTGTCCTGACCTGAGTGTTGCTTATACGAAGGCACGGCACGTCGGCCATGTTGTTTCTGACGTGTTATTTCTGGTTTGATTAGCTGTTTACTCAGGTGGGCCAGCGGAAGTCCCTCTGTCAGACCCCCGACCTGCACACTCGGCCCCCTTAACCACACGTTTCACCTGACAAATAGAAGGAATTGTAATTTGTTTTTATCTCTCGTCTGTAAAGGATGTTTTAAAGACAGTGAGCGTGTAGGAGGAAACATGCACAGGACAGGATGGGTTGTTAAGATGGCGTGTTTTAGTCTGGGGCTTTACGTTTACAGTTCCCCACTGAGAATCACTGCTGTTTCATCTTATGTGATTCATCTGACAGGCGCTGACTGCATTTAAAAGCAAGATGAGGAGGATTATTGTTATAGATTTAAAGGCCACATACATCCAATTTGAAGAATAAGTCTCACTGGGAAAGCTTTATGTTCTTTTGTTTCACAGAATCAGAGGATTTATATAAGAGAGTCCTGACACTGGAAGATTTAATTTGCTACAGTTTCCAAGTTGCAAAAGGCATGGAGTTCTTGGCTTCACGCAAGGTACTTCTTTTTTTCTTCCTGATTTATGTTGGAATTGTTCTGGTTTTTATTTAAAGACCATGTTAATATGATTTAGATTTGGACACCTTTTACTCATATAGTGAAAGATCGCAATGTTCAGCCTTGTTTAACTGGTATGTTTAAAGCAGAAAAACTGATTTATACGCAAAATACTCTTAAGAGGAGTCAAATCTTTTTGAAGTTGCCGTGCATAAATCTCAAGCGTGAAGTTTTCTGCACTGTAAATGAAAAAAATGTGCAGCAAACGACAACTTAAAAGATTTGGCTTCTTTTATTTAAGTGTGAACCGCTGTTCTTTACTCAACCATCAATTTGTTTGTCCCTGTTACTCCAGTGTTTGTTTTTTTGGAATTTGGAATTCATTCATTTTTTTCAAGTCATTCATAATTTTGTTGAGGCCGGATGGGACTGATTAGAGAATAAAGCCATTGTTTTTAAATAACCTGCTACAGACCGTTTCTTAGCCTGGATATGGAACACATCATCTCCTATTGTAATATCACTGATGACTTGACCATGTGTTGCTCTGCCAGCAGCCATTCTTCTAAGCCTGTAGAGAAACATTGTGAAGTCAATTACATGCAGAAAACGTACACGTCCAAATGTCGCATTGAATAGGATTTTGTTTCTTCCCTTTCTTTCATTAGTGCATCCATCGTGATTTGGCCGCACGAAACATCCTCCTCTCTGAGAATAATGTTGTGAAGATCTGTGATTTTGGACTGGCCAGAGACATCTACAAAGACCCGGATTATGTGCGCAAAGGAGATGTGAGTTAATTAAAGTCTAGAATTGATCTTCCAGCTGGTCTGGTATTTACTGTGGTCCAGGGAAATCGTGCACCAAATCTCTTTCATTGATTTAAAACATGCAAAACAGGAAGCTGCCACTGACTTGGCAGATAAAAAAAAAGGAGGACTAAATCAATTTGGCAGTTTTTGGGAATGTTGCAAAAAATAATGGAGATTATAGTGTTTCTTTGAATACTAGATAAATGGAGTTAGGCAGTGGTGGAAAAAGTGCTGAGACTCTTTAAGTAGAACTAGTAATCATATTACCCCTGGTGAAACACTCTGTAACAAGTATAAGTCCTGTGTTCAAATCCTTATTTAAGTTAAAGTATTACTGGCAATATATAAGTATGAAAAGTAATATTTCTCATTGTGCAGTAATATGTTCCCTGTTAGAGTTTTATTATTATCTCTGATATTTTGACAATCAATAATATTCTATAGTGTCATCAGCTGAGAAGTATGTAAGTACCATAGATTTGTTCTCAAATGCAATACAAATGTTTTTTTTTGTATCTCTACACCTGTTCAGGCTAGACTGCCACTCAAGTGGATGGCACCCGAGGCCATTTTTGACAAAATCTACACTACTCAGAGCGACGTTTGGTCCTTCGGTGTCCTCATGTGGGAGATCTTCTCTCTGGGTGAGTGCAATGGCTTTATAGTTACTGTTGAATACTGTTGAACATGCATAGGAGCAAATTTACTACACAAAAATCACAATCAACTTTGTGTGAAAGCTTGGTCAAAAGTAATGTGGAATTTGATTTTGTCACCCACATCTAGCATTTATGATGAAGTGCTTTTGAGGATATTTCTAAAATATCATGTTTTGGGATACAGCCTAAAATCACTGCAATATTATTTTAAGGCCATGGCGGCCAGCCCTAGTTATCAGAGATGTTCAGTGAGAGCTTGTTGGACCCACTCGGTGCCCCTCGGCTGTATAGCCTCACCAGATGCACTGGGTAATAACTGTCTTCTTCCACTGTGAAATTGTGCCTTTGGGACAAAGAGCCTGGGCTTGTATTGTTAGCCTGAGAGAACTATTTTCAGGCAGCTCGTGCAAAAAACAAAGCGTGAGTAAAGTTAGAGGGTTTTTAGCACAGGCATGGGACATTAAAACGAGAGAACACCTCCTATTTAAGTTTTCTGTTTTGTCCCAGCTGGCAACACAAACTCACTGTAACCAAGCAGTGTAAAAGTGTCTCCCTGCTGTGAAACCACCGCAGCCTTTAAGGCGGCATTGTGTGTCGGCCCATGATTGCCTGTGCACCGTGGCACAGAGCTCGCCACACGTTTCTATAGCGAGGCTCAACGTGAAATATTGAATGTTAAATGTCACCATGGGAAGCAGGCGAAACATAAGAGTAGGTGTAAGAAGGCAGAGTTGAATGTATTGCTGTTCCGTACTTTTTGACTGTGCTGCCGTTGAATCGCTGCCATATTGTGTCGACACCCACGGCGGTTAAAATTAAAGTGTGTCAAATTGTATATTCTTTTGAATGTAAAGCACACTGACGTCATTATGACACTTTGCCTTTTGTTCTTCCCTCTTGTTCTCTTTCTCCCTCTTCTTCACTCCTCTTGACACATTCTCACCACATTTTCCGTTAAAGAAACACTTACACATCTGGGTAGTGTTAGTGGGGCCTCAGAAAAATAAATCAGGAAACAAGGATACTAAATGAGCAAGAAGCATGGCAAAGAAGTCCAGTCTGATTGTGTTTCTAGGTCAAAAGTTTCAGAGGAAAACCAGTGTGTTTTTTTTCAGATTGGTCTGTGAAACAAAACTGTGCCTGTATCCAAAAGCTTGTTAGTAAAGTGTTGAAGCAGGCCTGCTGTGCTGTTTGCCATATAAGCTGTTCAACATTATCAATTGGAGATGTTTGAATATAATTTTTCCTGACTTATACCTATTCGGATGCCTGGTCTTGGCACAGTAAAGTCCAATCCAATAGAGAGGTGAAGTCCTGCAATTGGGAGTAGTCAGTTGTTGTGCCGTAAATGACACGTATGATGTTTATCAGTTAAAAGATTATAAAATATCATCTACTGCTCAGTGAGCTACATCGTCTCGCTCAACATACATGACCCGCACCAACATGGCCGTCACCTCGGCACAGAAAAAGTACTTTTAAGAATGTGAAAATCCAAATTAATCCAGCCATATCGACCGCTGCAGGTATGTTTAAAGAGTCCCATCAGCTGCAACTACAAATATATAACATGTGAACAGAGACAGTTTGTATTTAAAGAAAAATGTCTACACAGATTGTGTTTTTTACTTCTGCTTCAAGCACAAGCAGCTGAATCCCTGGTTTCCATTTAAATTTATGTTGCCATAAATATGATATTTTATATTGTCCGTGGGGGATAAAAGCAAATAAAGATATAATTTAATGACTCCTGGAAAGTGTGTTAATAAAAATGAATTGGCTTTATTTTCCAAAACCAACAGAAAAAGTAATTGGATACGAGTCATTCAGTGTGTGACTGTATGTTTTCACAGCAGGCCAACATGAAGGAGGCTTTGGCTCCAAATTTAAATTTTATTACCAACATTACGGCTCATAAGCAAATAAAATTAGCCGTGGTTTTGTTTGGTGAGTGATACATTTGGCAGGTTCATGACTCGGCACTCCAAATGTAACAATATCACACATTTACCGTCTGTCACATGGGGACCATAGTTACATAATCCAACCAAATCTAATAAAAACTCGGTCATATTTTATTTTTCTAGCAGTTTGTTGGGTAAACATGTATGTATACAGCAGCTGTTAAGCAGTCTGCAAGAGCTCGTAAACAAATCTGTGAGATGTTGTAGATTATTGGACTTGGAAAGCTGCTCGCACTCACCAGTAAACAGAGTTTAATGTTCCCAGCAGGGAATCGAGAATGCAGCAGAGCCCGGGCAGGTGTTGTCTTTGTAACCGCGCATTAGGCAGAATAATCCTTTAAAACCTCAATGTGTCAGTCAGTCACTGAGAGGCTGTTGATCATCTTAATGTGTTAAATAATGTGAAATTTTTTTCAACATGCAATTCAAAAATGAACATTAGAGAGAAGAGAGCAGCTTTATGATCAATGACGCACTCAGGATTTACTGGAGCCTTTAAAATACCACAGTAATGACTCAACTGAGCACTTAACTTTCTTGATAATAATCCTACATTTGGATTTTATTATGTTAATATCATGTATATAGTAATGTAATGTTTTTTGTGCACAACAGTTAACTCTGTAATGAACCTCTTCCCCTCCGTCCTGTTTCAGGTGCCTCCCCGTACCCTGGCGTCCAAATTGACGAAGAGTTTTGCTGCAGACTGAAAGAGGGGACCAGGATGAGAGCACCAGAATACTCTTCCTCTGAAATGTGAGCATTCCCTTTAACTTTGTTTCAGCAAACCACAAATTTAAAATATCTGCATGCTGTGAATCTCAAGAGAACAGAGACAGTGAGTTGACTCAATAAGCTCATTACTGCCCTGACTGTAATTTTATTTAAATCTTCCATGGAGCTACAGAAGTCTTGTTTTCCACATCCTCAGCTGGGTGTTCTCCCCACAAAATAAAGGCAGAGAGTAAAAGGTTCCCATATTGGCAGACAACTAAAAGGAGAC
This sequence comes from Diplodus sargus, assembly GCA_903131615.1. Classification (NCBI taxonomy): domain Eukaryota; kingdom Metazoa; phylum Chordata; class Actinopteri; order Spariformes; family Sparidae; genus Diplodus; species Diplodus sargus. The sequence continues at coordinate 3,951,147 of CAEMYA010002105.1, forward strand.
ATTGTGTCTTTCTCCCTCTTTGCGGTTGCACCAGCAGGTCAGGGGTGCCTGATAAGAATCATGGGTAATCCTGCTCCAAGGAAACATTAGCTACTGATTAGCTCTGCAGCGGCGAGCTTGAAGCTCTGAAGCATTTTGGGACTGACAGTGCTGCAGATGTAACTGAGCACCACGATTAAAAGTGATGTCTGGAGTCCAAGTCACCCCACTGACAAGAGCCAGAGACTGGAGAGGTTTTTTTTTTTTTGAGTGGGGTTCTAGTGGAAGGTGATGGACATAAATATCTGTGGGAGAACAGAGAGTCCTCTTCTTTAGTATCAGCGCTGTCAGTCAGTGATGCAGCTAGACCAACCTTTTTTTTTTTTGTAACAGGAATAACAATGTGCAGCTGATCCAGATCCAGCACTCACAGTCTCACTCCAACATGTGTGCATACGTTGTGTCTGGTTCTCATTTCAAAGCGACGCACAAAGATCACAAATCTTATTTGTTTTGAAAGCATAACGCTGCACTTCTCCTTAATAATGATGTGATATCAAAAGGTCCAACGGCTCGTGCCAAGTCGAGCTAACTGAATGAATTCATCCGCTCTGCAGAGGAGACGCTGATTGGAAATGATACATAAAATCTAATCCAGACTCTAGTTTTTAGCCATGAACGGAGGGTCTGTAGATGCAGACCTGCTGGTGCCAAGAATCTCTCCTACTTTCCATCTCGGTTCAGGCGGTGCGCTGGCAAAAGCAGACCCTGCCAGATTATATATTTTGCGTGGCTGTATGACTGTGAGGCCTGCCGCTTATTTAAAACTAAGATAAAGCCTGCTGATATCAGTTTAAATGGGATTCCCAGTAATGCACTCGGAGTCGGTGGGGAGATCCCCTGCAGAGGTCTGCAGTTGATCACATGTGTCTGTAAGCCCAGGTTTTGACACCTTGACCTCGTAATATATGAATGATGAAAAGCACATGAGGTTTCAGGCAGTGTTGAGCAATTAATTTGTGCCGCCGCAGCACTGATTCATCAGGAATGTTGTCTGTTAATAAGTTCCCCCGTCCTGATGCATTGCAGAAGAATTCGGCGGATGCTGCTCGGAGAGTGGGAGGACAATAAATAGGATGCTTACTTCCCATCCTACCACACTTGCCCAACCGGACAGAGTTGCTCAGTTCTACGGAACAGCCCCCCCCCTTCAGACACACCACACTCCCAAAAGACCCAAAACATGTTGGGCAGGCTATTTATTCTGGCAGGAAATGTGGTTTAAATCGTGAACTCATACACAATGATATGCATAAAGGCGGTGATCATGCTCTCCACATCCTGTCACCAGTAGGAGGGTTACCACCTGGACGATATGTTCATTAACGTGAGAATCACAGACGCTGGGCTTCTTTCAATCCGGGCTTAACAGCACTGAGGGGCAGAGAGGCGGAGAGGAAGTGGGTTCAATACGGCAGCAGCAGTCCTCATTGACTAAATATGATGCCAAAAGGGAGTCATGATAGTTCTATGTACATTAAACTTAAGATATCTATAGGGGAAAGCGGTTACAGAACAGGGATCCATCACCGTCCAATCCCAATCAGTGACATGCTGCGAACGTAGCTTAAACAGCAGCCGTGGTGCTCTGTTTCTGAATTCCTTCACAAAATGAGACAGGCCTGTGTGATGGAAACTCTCACAAAGGCTCTGAGTCTTCCCACACGGACCGAGACGCTGACAGCTTGTCAGCGACCTGAGCGAGGCTGCGTGCTCTTCACACCCAAATCCGAGAGAGAATCAGATACAACCACAGAGACTCGGGATCACCTGGAAACAGAAAGCAGGACGAATGTTCTAGATGACAGTCGTGTTAGAGTCGGACCAGATGTGGGAGGTCAATGCACAGAGGTTTCTGTATTAAAGGTGAAAAGACAAAGGACTATCGGCACTAAGAATACTGAGTTCATAAAGGTGTCACAGTCACAGTTTATAATACAATACAGAGTGTCATTTTATTCACATTCCAATCTTTTATTGAAGCCTTCTTCTTACATCATCATCCCATAAAACAACAGTCAATTTGAAGTGATTCCTTGAATTAAATAGTCTTTTGTTCTTAAATCAGCTTTCTTTAATGAATATAACTGAACAAAGCTGACACTTTACAGTCATTGTTGTCCTAATTGTGATGCTGTCTTGATGGACCATAAAGCAAATGCATACACATGATATGATCCTGTTTGTTTTTAATAACTTAGTTTTTTTTTAATTGCAGTTATAAAAATGTTATTCATGGTGCTGTTAGACTGTTACAGGCCGCAACCATTAAAGGGTAACTCTGCCAGTCTAAGCAGTTAAGTGTGTTAACAGGTCTTGGGAAGTACCACTGCATATGTGTATTTTGTGGCTCCAGACAAAAGCTGCTTGTAATCTGATAAATTGCCTCCATTGATGTCACTCAGTGGCTAAGTTGCAAAAGTATCATACTAATTGTATTTGTTTAGCTTAATCCTTAGAATGAAAAGATATGCAGAAGGGAAAAGCTGCACAGTGATCTTCCAGTCTGTGTTGAGTGTTGTATTTTTTGCTCTTAGATATCAGACCATGTTGGACTGCTGGCAGGGGGAGCCGCTGGAGCGACCGACCTTCACTGAGCTGGTGGAGAGGCTGGGAGATCTGCTTCAGGCCAGTGTGCAACAGGTATGATAGAAAACAAGGACTGTTACAACTCTACATGATAGAGTTCAGGCTAAAATGTGTGACAGGATTGTTCCAAAAGCAGCAGGAATTAAGTTATTAAGCTCGAAACTGAAACTAAAAGTGATTCTTCAAACAGTGACTGACACACAAAATAATATTTATATTTCAAGTTTAAATCCCTGCATACTTCAGGTCACTAGTTCTGCAGAATGAGTCACAAACAAGGCAAATACTCAGGAAGCAGCGTTGCTGATCTGAGTCCAGCAGCTTACAGGAGTTTCAGGGCAGGAGGGAGGGGGTGCTTAGAGTAACTCAGAGGGGAAATAACACTCAACACAAACACTTGGATCTCTTTGAAATGGCACAATCACTCCTGTCAGAGGAACCACACTTCAAAACACATGGAAAAGCAATGTAATTGTTAGTGTGATGCAGCAAAACATTGTCGGGTTTTATGAGGCTGTCAGAAAGGTTAACTGCAGTTTGTTCAAATCAGGGAAACAAATGTGCACCAAGGGAATATTATGCAATCATGTTAAAGTGAAAGGATCTGATCTTTATAATAATAATACAAAGGCCTTTTTCACAGCAGACACTCTGATTTGTTAGAGGTCTCTGAGACCTGAGTCTGGATTTGTCCAAGTCATATTCAGCCAAATCGGTTCAGGTTGGGTTCATGTAAATATGTCTTGAACAGAAGTGGCTCAAAGTCAGACCTGGTTCTCTTAATTGAAATCTGATTCTGTGTTCGATATGTGTGTCATGCATCAGGTGGCCTCTTTAAGACCTCCCCATTAAAATGTATATGCACAATGTATATAACCTCCATAAAGATTGATCAAATACAAGTCTCACTTAATGAGCCACCAACACAATGTTTTTGACGATGAAGGAATGAAGTTGAAGAAAGTCTGACTCTACTTCTGACATCAGGACACTGTTAAGATCCCTAACAAGAACAGATCACTCTCAGTCATCAGAATCTACAAATTCGTGTTTCCATTGAAGAGAACAGGCCTCTTCTCCAGATTGTACATTAATGCAGACAAAGAAAAGGAATCATATAACACTACACAGGACTGTAGATTGTCCAGTGAAGTAATAAGAGATAAAGACCAAGGCCACACATCACATCACTACAGCATGTTGCAATACAAATGAGTCTGTTAAAGATTATCTTCATGAAAAACAGTTCAGACTGCACAGAGAGAACCGTGGAGGGGTTTGACTCTTATTAATAAAGCTATTGTTACAGTTCAGGAAGGCCGGTCGCAGTCGCTGCCGCCTCCATCAACTTTAAGAACATTGTGTGGGATTTATTAGGTATGACCGTAGTTTCTTTGGCTGCCCGCCACGACCTGTGGATGTGTGTTTGTGCAGCTTCGACCTACTTCGGCCTCTTTGTAATTTTGCATCGTGGCTGTAAAAAAGGCTGATGTGTTCTGTGTCTGTTCGGTGGATTTAGGAGGGGAAGCACTACATACCCATCAACACAGCCCTGCTGGCCAAGGTGGGAGACCCATCCAGTAGCGTGCTGTCAGAGGAGTCGACCACCCGACCCGCTTCACACCGCGACTCAGGGAGCACCTGGTGAGAACACTGACGCCGCTTTTACAACTAGTTGCTCCCCCTCTTATTGTGAATGACTGATACAAAATATATAGAGTGGAGAGACTTTTTCAGCTTTTGAAGGCGAGCATGCCAGAGAACAATTTGAGAACCACATGTTTAATGACCACAGACCACATTCGTCCTGAGTGATCTGATCTCAAGTAGACAGCTCTAAGTCACATCAGTTCACGCCTGGCACTGACATGCGAGTGTGGACTTACGAGCGGATCTCCCCTCCCATCTCTGTATGCAAATAAACACGTATCACCGGGACAAACTGACACAATGTTTTAGCAAGGAGAGAGCTATAATTTCATGTACAACCATAACCAAAACACCCAAATAATTCATAATTTATCTTGTTTCACAAAATTTATGAGGTTTAACCAAACTTAACTCACTTTCTTTAAGGTAGTCTGGAGTATTTCTTCACGGGAGACAAAGAAGTTTCCTGTATCAATCTCTCTTCACTGTATTTGTAAAAAACATTAATATCAGTGTGTTCTAACTACTGCACGTTAGACATGGAAGCAGACAGGCTGGTACAGCGTCACTGCAGCAAACTGATGCTTTTTTACGAGAAGAGAACAAACTTGCTTAATTTCCTTACTCAACAACTCTTAAAATTGCAGGATTTGTTAGGGGGGCCTGGGGAGGGGGGATCAGTTGAAACAGACGCTGTCTTCACAAACATCTGCTGCTAACGCTTGCAGCCGAAGAGACCTGAGACACCTAGTTTGCATTACAGTGGAGCAAATAAAATTCAGACGGCGTGTAATCCATTCTGCCTGTTGTTGTGGCTTCTTGTTGTTTCCAGGAGCACATCAGTCGAGTAGACGGTCCTTCAGTGTGGCCCGTGACGCATGTGTGAACACACTTGTGCAACATTGTGGTCACTGACTGACACAGACTACCCCTGAAGGTGGTCTGAGTGGTCAGATAGACCAGATCTATCCTCAGTTCATCTTGCGGCCACCAACATGATTGGCGTTTGTGGTTTTAAGTGAAATGTCTCAACAACTATTGGACGTGTTGACGTGAAACATCATCCGGTCGAGATTAAAATCTGTCTGATGTTTTGATTTTTGACCAAATAGCTGCAAAACAAACCATTTTTTTAATCAGATAAGATGGTAACTATTTCAGCATGTGAGCATCGACGCTGTGAGCTTGTTATCATGCTGATGTTAGCATTTAGCTCAAAGTACATCCTCAGCTGCCAGCTTGGCTACGAACTTGTTAAGAAATTCAAATCTTATCTTAAAGACATGTAAACCTATCCTCAGGCAAACACCGCTGAGTCTGTTTTGCAAAGGAAATAGCTAAATTATTTTCCCTCTTTGCGCTGAATAATATCCAAAACAATTGGTGTTCCTGCAGCGCTGAGACTAAACTCAGCTAGGAGAACATTTACGTCTGACTTGAGGACAATGAGAGGCCGGATTCACACTTGATAAGGAGTATGCACACAGAAGCCTGCTGGACAGAGAGCTTTCAGTATTGTAGCTCCTGGGAGGAATTTCAGCAAAAACCATAAAGCCAGCCTCAAGATTTATGTGCACTTAAAATAATATTTGTTGAGCTCTTGGGTTTTCACAGGTCCTCCAAGTGTGTTTATTGAGGAGGTGTTGAAAAGCGGTAATGACAGTTACCCCTTAAGCTGAATTAAGCAGTCGTTTTAGCCTCCGAGTGTTGAAATGCAAAGTAAACAAGGTGTGTTTTCAAAGTACAATGTCATAGATGCCGCACATTGTTGATTCAAGTGATTAAGTTCCTGCGGTTTTGTTGCCGAGCTTTTCGCCTCTTGGCTCCAGTGTGTAATCAAATGATTCTCTAAACAGAAAGAGAACAGTTAAGGGTATATTCGAGACTTACCCTGGAAATATTTTCTTGCCAGGAACATCAAGATCCGTCCTGCTAGTGTGAAAACCTTTGACGAGGTAACCATGGAAAACGGGACAAATGAGAACCACGGGGTGAGTTATTTATTCTGGAGCTTGACCAGGAATAAACACACAATCTGCACTCTAACTTATCCTCCGCCAGGCAATTAGTTAAATGACAGGCGTTTGACAGTTAGCGAGAAACGTCAGCCTGGAACATAAATGTCTCTATTTGTAATGGCACGATTGAACTGCGCGAAAGGTTAGAACATTATTTAAAATTGCTTAAAATTAGTTTGTCCTAATACCTGTCAAAAAGTTAGAACTATCGCTAACTTTAATTCTTCCCCGTCTGTCACATCATGTTGAGTCCCACAGGGCTCTGTACTTGGCCCGATTTAATTTTTTTTGTAACCGCTACCATTTGGCCACATTATTCATGACTTCAACACTGTGACACACTATTTTTTATTCCATCTCATTTAGTCAGGAAAACCTCAACAATCTTGATTCTCTTCACTGTAACATCGCTGCCTGCGAAGACTGAACAGCGTCAAACTTTTTTTAGTTCTGGTACTGAATCCTTACAGTGCTTAAAAAATAAAGAGGGTTAGAGGGTTAGTCTTAAAACATAATAAGTACATAAAGGCCAAAGTGAAGAGATTGGTTCTAATCTTTGACAGATGTTCTGACCGCTAAACAGTCAAAGTGAACATTTCCCACAACAAACCACCTGGCAAATGCTTTTATTATACATTTTATTTATTTCACTCTGTTTGATCCAAGATTCCTTGATTTCTTTTATATATATGTTTAATGTAGGTCTGGTGCTGAAAGGTTCCTTAAAGATAGTTTACTTACTTGTATACATTTACATGTTTGTGATGTGTTCACCTCAGATGACAAAGAAGGAAAGATGACATTTGGTGTTTAATTATTCATTATTTGTCTTTGTCCGTCTCTGCATCATCATCATCATCATCATCAGGGCGGTCAGTCAGACAGCGGGATGGGCCTGTCGTCCGACAACATCGAGACCCTGAAGCGCCTCGAATCGTTGGCAGGCCGACCTCTGAGCATCATGGCTCTGGCGTACGTACACTGCACCACACAGCACCCCTGCACATTGCCAAAATCACAGTGGAAGAGGCTGCAAAATACCTGCTTGGAAACCTCCCCTCTGTGCTGGAATGTAGACGCTATTACTGTTGCACACACACACACACACACACGTTTCTTCTGCCTTAAAAAAGACGTCAGCAGCTAGTTTTCCCCTTTTGTCTGGAGAAGCCATGAGGTACGGACATCGACACAAAAGAGAAGAGGGAGGGAAAACGCTTGAAGGTGACAAACTGAAGGGCCGAGCACAAAAGCAGAGCGGCTGCGTCACTTGAGGTTCGGCTGTTTTAGGAGCGCACACTAAAACCTCTTTGTTTTCACTGAATAGTCCTGAATGAGATACCTCCCAGATGGATTTAACGTATGAGTCATGGCTGTCTGGCATAATGCAGCGCTAGGTTACAAACACACATAGCCTCAAATGAGTGACCTTGGACTAAAGTCTCTACTCTGAATTTCGTGCAGATTGTTTTGATGACTTAAAGATGCTGCGAGGGCAAGATCCTAAAGGAGACAAACACAGAGACAATGTGTTCTCACTTTAGGAGTTATTCGAGGATAAAGTCAAATCTGATTCAAATTTCTGTAAATCTTTTTCTTATGAGGGCCTCTGTAGGTGACTTAAGGCTTACATATGAAGTTTACAGCAGCTCAGTGTCAGGGTTAATTTACAGGGTCAAACCTCTGAACTCGGTAATTACACTTTAAACCTTGTGGTATTATTCCGCTGCTCCCTGCACAGTAGCAGCCATTAATGCTGCCTTCAAAGTACCGTGGTTTCCACTTAAAAAGGATTTAAAGGAGGAACAGCAGTAAAGTAAATCGTCCTTCCACATGTTTTCCTGAATCTCTTCTTAAGAGAAAAAAGAGTTTAAACTTGTGAAAACAATATAAAAAGCTCTTAATATGAAGAGGGAACATGTAAACAACTTCTGGGGAAATAACTTATAAGACACACACAACAGATTTATGACACTCTGTGAAGCAGCTCGTCAAACTCACTTTACTAAAAACACCCACACCCACTCACAGTACTCAAGTACTGTGCTGAATAACAAACGTTTCACTCTGGATGCAAATATTGTACTTTACTCCAGTAGATTTTAGAGATGCACTAACTGCAATTTCCTCGGCCAATTCTGATTTTCTTTCTTCGTAAGACCTTTAATTAACTGGATACACGAACATTTTTAATGGAAAATCAAAGTGAATACACTGACCATTTAATAACTAATAGAATTAACACATTTTAGGCTGTTTTAATGGCCTGTTTCTGCAATGAATGCACATATTTAGGGTAAAAAAACATACATTATTTAGTTTCCTTCTTACAGTTTGGGCTGAAGATCTTGTTGGGGTGAGCAGGTAGAATGTGTGTAAATATGACCAGCACAGAGTCCGATATATCTGACTGCTGCATCAGAGCGGAAGTCATGCATTTAAAAAGATAATAATTTATCTGCAGTCACATTAAAAAATACACTGTCGGGCAGTTTTACAGCACTGCAGGCCTGCTTATGTCATCAGTGCCTCGGTGTGGAAGAAGGAGTCGACCCAGGCATGCGGAGAATGATGTGCATTTTGAGGGGAGGACTTCCTCGCTGGGCAACCACTCAATCACTGCCACCTTTGAACTCAGAAGGGTTTACAAGGGCCTCCCCTGTTAGCTGTAGCGCCGCACTCCTTTTGTCTTTCTGAAGTCCACCTGTTGCTCCACTGGCCCTCACCACTCCCCTGATCGGACTCCTTTATACCAGTAACACAACTTTGATTGAACGATTTTTGCAGAAGAAGCTGCTTCAGCAGTGATTGAGTGGATTTTGGGTAAACAAAACTGCAAAAGTTAATCCGTCTTTGTACAACCAACAGTCTAAACCCCAAAGATATTCATCTCACATCAAGACAAAGAAGCTAGTATTCACATCTAAAGCTGACCTTGTTTTATTTCCTGTCACTTAATTGCCCATTGTACCTGCAGTTTGGCATTGGCAGAGCAACACTGTACTATTGTGAACTATTTTTGATGACTAGTTCAGCAGGTAGTTAGTCATCAGGGCAACATTCCAGTACAGCGGCGTCACTTACCCCCGCTGGGTGCTGACCCTTGGGCCCCCGAGAGAGGAGCTCTGGAAACCCATAGCAACCTCCAAAGACAATAAGAGGCAATTACTCATATTCTGAGCATCAAGCGAAGCAGAAACACTCAGGATGATGGATTACATCATATTTGAATGAGGAGAGTTTTGTCTGATTGTGCGGCTTGACATGTTTTTTTTGTTTTTTTCTGAAGTCAAAGAGTATCAAAACAGCCCTCTATTGTGAGAGCGATCAAGTCAAGATGTTGAAGAAAAAGGCCCGATATTGTGCACAGTTGTTTACTGCTCCAGTTTCCACGCTGAGAGAAAAGAGGTTCCGTGTCACCTCTTGGTCAGGATGTTAGCTGATCGTCCCGTCACGCCGCGCTGATGTGTTGTCTGTTTTTGCAATTAGGAGTGTCTGTTTATCATGTAAGGCTGATAATGTGGCCAACTTACATTGCTGCGTCTCTTTATTTTTTAAATTCTTCAATACTATCCCCGTTAGCTTGCCTCGGAATATTTGTTAATCCTGCTGGGGTCTTTTTTTTAAACACAATAAGTCCAGGACATAAACAATAAAATCACACAGTGTCAATGAGAAAAGGAAAATTGAATACAAGCCAAAGATAAACATTAAGACAACTAAATAACTCCGCACATGCAACAACAAACGAGAGAGCCTTAAACAGAAACATCACCAAACACAAATTTGTCACACACGGCACCAAAGATAAATAAAAACAAACAAAAAGGATCAAAAATAGAAGGAGTTAAATTTCTTAGTTTTTATTCAAGGGACTTTTGTTATGAAGATATTTTTAATAATCAAATATACTCGAGAAAAAGAAACCATGTAACATGAAGTATTTTTTCATTGAAGCTCACATTAAGTATCCAAAAATCCAGATCCTTGGCTATGTTAGTGACTGGATTAATCTTTTCTTGACTGATTTTTGGTCTACTTTCATGAACAGAAGCTCATGAAAGAAGCTGGAACTCACAGATAGCTCCAACTATTATTTTTTTGACCTTTTGTCTCTAAAATGTTGCAAATGGTGAAAGATATCTATCATAATTTCCTGTCATGCTTTGTCCAAACTATCCAAGTGTTCAGTTCACATTTATACAAAACTGAGAAAACTCCATGTTTGAGAGAATATTGGGCTGTTAAAAGTCTTTAAAAAATGATTATCAAAATAGCTGCCAATTCATTTTCTTTGGATCCACAAACTGGTTAATCAACTAATTGCTTTAAAGTGGAAACAGACAACTTTCCCTCCTCAGTGTTTCCAAGTGGTATTATTGTTGGATCCTTGTCAGTTTTCCTCTGAGCAGCAACTAACCCGAGAACACGCGACACAACATGAGTTTGTTCATTCATTGAGATCGTGGAGACGTGAGAGCAGATTCAGAATTTGACAGCTTGACTCGATCGCCTGTGTGCCTTCGTTCTTTGTGCCCGGTGGCAGACATCGTGCATCGTGAAAGTTTATAGAGAACCAATCTCACCACAGATGGTTTCATTACTCTGCAGCCATTACACTGTGCAATCAACATTTAGTTCATAATGATTCTTTAATGCACAAAACTTGTCTGTTGCTAGTTTAATGGACATGTTTTAGGTTGTTTTTAAGCATGTGGATAAATCATTCTTGCTTCTTTATGTTTACATCCTGCTCAACTTGAATTACCTTTTGAAAAGTTCAGTTGCTGCAGCTGTAGAACTTTGATATCTGCCTGTTTTATTCATTGTGTATCTCTTGTGTGTTTTCAGGATGAAGGCGGTGAGTAAGAGCAAAGAGTCTGTGCTGAGCGACTCAGAGAAGGAGAAGTTCCCCCCTCCGGTCCCCTCTCTGGACTTCAGTTTGGACGACTCGGCCTTGGACGTCGGTCTTGAGTGTCACAGCCCGCCGCCTGACTACAACTACGTGGTGCGCTACTCCACCCCTCCTGTGTAACCTCCTGCTCCGCCCCGAGAGAATCTGACCGGCAGCCTTGAAGCCTTTCTCCTCTGTTTTGGCTTTTATCTCTGGACTGTAGCAAAGTTTGAAAGGAAAACACGTGACATTCCCTCTGAAAGTGTTTAGAAAAGGACGCTCCGAAATGAATCTGCTCGACTGTTAACTTCTGCATCTGCCAACTTCCAGGGCGTCTGCTGTGCAGCAGAAAGGAAACCTGCAGACTGTTGATTCTTTTCCAGTTTTCAGACGTAGGCTGACATTAATGCTGCTGGTTCGTTCCACGTTCACTGTGATATATCTAACAGCTGAAAACAGGCTCAGGTATTTCTTTCATCTACTGTGAAAACAAACCACATGATTCCAACTTTACCACCGATCTGAATAAACTACAACCTTTAACGATGAAGGAAAAAGAGACGATAGCTGAGTTTGTAAAGATTTATTTTATAAAAAGTAAAAACTGGAAAGAAATTTGTGGAAAAAAAAGGTTACAGAGAAGATATTTTTGTAATGTAGCTTCATAAGAAGGTCAGCTCAAATTAAGCTTTGCTCAAAGCAACAAAACATTCGTATTTTATAAGTCAAAGTCTCTTATTGGAGGCGTCATCGCTCCTGTAAAGTGGTGGATGTTTTTGAAGCTCTCGGGTTTATGGAAAAAAAAAATCACAAGTTATTGGAGGGAACAGGGTAGAGCTGAGAGCATTTAAATGAAGAGTTACTGAACATGTAGATTTCCTCCTCCTGCCCCAGTCTGCTAGTGAAGAAGTCGTGTTTTGTCGGGTCAAAGTATAAATGAGGTGAGAAGAGATGAGAACAAGTCTTCGTAGGAACAGTTTATTCAAAAAGCACTAGTGAAAAATGAATTGTGTATTTATTTAGATTGTAAACACTGTTACTTAGTAATCCAGTTCGGTTTCATGTGAAAAAAAAAGAAAAAGGTAACCAAAGGATTTTCAAGCTCAGTCTTCCTGATGTATCCCAAATCATTTCACTCCAGATGTTTATGCTGTTTTGTGCTGCTGTAAAGCTGAGGGCAACGTGCGCCTGCAGAAAACACGTACGTGGATAAAGTTTCGAGTCCCCGGTCTCGTGCTAAGTGTCAGCAAAGCTTGCAGGGCAGGCTCCAAAAAAAAAACTTAGCACCAGACTGCTTCAGTTCACTGTTATGTTATTTGTCAACATGTAAAAATCTCCTCGTTGGAACAGCATTTTATTGTCATTTAAAGTATTGTTGACTGAACCTTGTTCACGCTCGTGTTAGCGCACACACACCCTGTAGAGACGCAGCTAGTTTTTGCTTGTCGACCACTAAAGGAAACAGTAATTTGTCAGTGAGTGAACGACAGTATGAAGTGGATTTTCTTTGTTGTTTTGTTTGTTACCAGTTTGTTTTGTTCATGCGGAGATTGAAGTGATTATGCACTGATACTTTATATCAAGTATAATTTGTGTATTCTAAAAGGTATTTTATTGTGAAACAGTGTTGAGGGTCACAAGTTACAAAAGTTTTTTTTGTTGTTTTTTTTATTTAACTCTTAACTACATAGTAGGAAATTAACATTTGCAGTACTTGTCATATTATTTCATGCCATTCTAACATCATAACAATCATCATGTTCACTTCTTACATTCCTGTGTTGAGTTTAATTTTAGTTACTGCTTTCGCAATGACACTGAGAGGTTTTTAATAGAGAAGTGTGTTTTCAATTTAACTGCATTTCTTCACTCAGAACCAGTGTGAGTAATGAGGCCTGCAGCGGGTCACATCCTCCAAAACGTATCAGTTTTGTTCCTGTAGTGTGCCAATAAGTTAGTTTGATGAAAGTCATGTTCCCCAACACTGTTAACTGAGCATATGAAGTAAATAAATGAATAAAGATTTATATATTTATACATTACTTGTGGTCTTGACTCATATTTGCATGAAATACTTGGAATACGTGGAAGGAAAGGACGAGTGTGGAGATATTCATGGATCCTAATACGCTGTGAGCTTGATATTTAAGGGTTTACGGTCATTTTAATTAATTAAACAATTTGGTTTTCTTCATCATCGGAATTCCAGCCTCACAAAAGCTGCCAGACTCTTGTTATGATATGAACATTTACTGAAAGATGTATCAAGACATTCAAAATATTTTCTATTGTGTGTCTGACACGACTTTTGCAGTAAAAAACAAAAATAATAAATGTGTGTTTACCACATTCATATCCTAAAAATGACATTCATTCTACATTGTTGAAATTCCGGAATATCTGAAAATGCAGACATTTCTGCTATTTTATCCTTTGAAGTGTTCGACTCGAGATGTCTCCTGCTTCACTGTGAAGTTCATTCTCAGTGCTTCTGCACTGAAGGCGTCAAGTTTCCACATCACACTTGTATACGTTCAATACTGGACCTCATGCTCGTAGCCCCGCCTCTAAAAATCTGATTTTCACTGAGCGCAGAGAAAACAGCCCTCTAGTGTCAAACTCTGAACTGACATCATTCAACACAGGGAAGCTGAAACAGTCGACTAAGGGAACAGCAAGACATGTTTATTTTTTATTAGAAAGGGACTTTAACTTAATCAGAAACATGGTTGTCACTAGGATTAAAATCTCACAGAGTTATAGTGTTTATCACTTTCCTGATGTTCTACAGCAGGAAAACAGAAACTTAAAATTACACCGTCACTTTAATGGACCTGTACACAAACAAGCAAAACAATGCTAAAGAAAGAAAAGCAACATCTACTTTCAGCACTTTATAACATGTTGCATTTCCAGCAGTGCCACCAGAGGATGAAGTTCTTTCTTCAGGCTTCTGCACCTAATTATTTTTATTTAAGTCTTAAAATTAATCCAGTTGTTCATATTAAAATAATCATAAATATAACAAAAATAATTGCATTGTGGAAAAACACTGTTTATTTCCCCCTTTGATTTCCTGTGACGGTCCAGTGTGTGTGGGGTTTAGTATTATATTAAATTTCTGCCAGTTGTTCCTCCTGATCCTGGATCCTCCTTCACACTGGACCTTTAAACCATCTCATGACCCCTCAGATGGATCCTGCAGCCTGTCAGAGGGCCCCCACAACCAAGTCCGACCGGAGACTCCGAGCTATTCTTAACCGCAATCAAGTTGATTCACAGAATTATTCCCATTTGAATCGTCAAACCTTAATTAAAAGAAAAGGTTTGTTTACACTGGGCCGAGCCGTCGGTGTCCAGCCCCTCTGCTGCTCCTTAGACTGTGAGAGACTTCCTTCTGCAGGACAAGGTGTCGGCAGCCTGTCTGACAAAGCCCCCCTGAGCAGGAAAGGAAGGAACTGTTAATCATCCTGGTCACGACCGGAGGACGCCACACACACGGCTTCCTCTGGGGGCGCAGTGCCCCTCGCTTACCGGCAACTGGGTGTGTCAGAGGGGGACAGCGCGCCACTGGACAGGTTGGGCCCTCGACTGTCTCCGCTTGTCCTCAGTGGATTTACCGTACACAACTTTACACCCCGTCACATACCAACAACCTCCAACTATTTCCAGAAGAAGACATTAAACAAACAAGGGAAGGATGTTGGAGGGGGAGGGCACTCATGACCGTCTGTCTTCTGGTAACAGACAGGTTTGTGTATCTGCACCGGCGCAGTAATTTTCCACACAGGCAGAAATATGACGACTGTTCTGATCCACTACAGTCATCTGCTCATTTAAGTTACTTAAACATAATGATGATTGAAGATAAAACACTCAGTCAATTAACTGATCATTGCAATTATTTTGATAATCTTGTTGTCATGGTTCCTGCTTTGCAACTGTGACAGCATTTCTTCACAGTTTTCATTTTCGACAAACAGAACAATCGAACAATTAATGGAGAGAATGAACAGCAGTAATCATCATAAAACATACAAATCAGCTGACACTCTTCCAGTTAAACCAACCAGAATTCGCCTCAATTAAATCGACCAATCATGTCGTCACTGCCAAACTTTAAATCTATCTTCATTCACCTCCAGTTATTCGTATCCAGTGCCGAGGTCGAGCTCACCTGAGTTCACCTCATCACATCCAGATCTTTAGCCAATCACCTTCATACACTCACCAACACCAGCATCAGGCGGGTTTCCTGTCCTGCTCACGGCTTCACCCTCCCTCGGACGTCATGATGAGGCCTCATATTTCTCACCTGATGCACACGTTGTAATAAACATTCAGTTATTAAGAACAACATCTCTCCTGATCGAATGGTGGTCACATGCAGTTGAAATGTAGGTTAAAGAGTGAGAAAAAAAAATTCCCTCTGATCTGATCTGTAGTGAAGTAGAAGTAAAATACTCAAGTGAAGTACCTCAAGTTACTTTCAATGACTACAATCCTTGATATGAAAGTTTGCACTCAAGTCAAAGAGCAGTGTTTATAAATCAGGAAAGATGTGAAACTTGCGCTCGGGTCCATAAAATACATAATCTACTATCTCCATATTATTTTAAGTAGTGGCAGTAAACAGGTGAAGCTCTGGACGATACCTTCACTCGTCTAACTTGAAAAACATCTGCACACACGGGCATCGGAGCTTTGCCTCAAGACAAACTTCAAATTTGAAGATATTCTCTAATCGTGCCGATGCCATAAAATCACCAGGTGGGGAAATAAACACCACCGAACGAAGCAGTTAAAGGAAATTGCAATGCAGTGACTTAAGATAACTCCTCATTATTATTGTTCTTTGATCGGATGTTTTACTAATGAAACATGCGAGGGTATAAATCTGTCACCAGGAGAGTCGAGCTCAGGATATGAGTCGAGATGGAATGTGACAAATATTGTGTTTTGGCTTAAACTGAGATCCTGTAAGACTTAAGTGGAGTCTGTGTTGAATTATATCGGCCATATTCAAAATGTACCGTGATCTGTACAACATATGGGACCCTACATACTGCCACTCTCAAATTCGATGAGGACGAAACTACAAAAAAACCTGAAAAACTGAGTCAAGAGGAGGAACAGAGGTAGATAAACAGGATAATAACGCAAAATGTTGTGTTTGTATGAAGCGCCACGCCCGATCATGCTGTTTTTGTTTCCCTCATTGAACAATCACATTTATGAAAATGACCTCTCTCCTCCTTCAACGCCTCCGCAACTCATTTTCCCAAAGCACACAGAG
>CAEMYA010002105.1:3967884-3984876 GCA_903131615.1 Diplodus sargus
AAAAGAATCTGACTTTGTGACAGAATTTACTTTTCTCATGTCAGTACAGAATCTAGGTGTTCCATCTTGTTTTGGAACTAAAATGCACGGAGAAGCCCAGCTGGATGATGATGGAACAGCAATGTCGTTCTGGAGCATATATGCCACCTCAGCATCCAAACAACTGCGTTTAACTGGCGCCATACGATAGAACTGCTGTTTAATCGGTTCAGCATCTCCAACATCTATATCGTGCTCAATCCAGTCAGTTCTTGAAGGGATATCACCAAACAATCCTGGATATTTTCTTACCAACTCTGACAGCTCATTGCATTTCGACTCTGGCAGATGAGCCAACAATCTCTCCAAATTACAAAGCGATTCAGAATTCTTCAAACGTCCACTTAGCAGACTTTCGTCAGGCTCCGGTACGCCATCTGCCTCCTGCACCAAAACCTCTGCAAGAGCTGGACGCACTACATTATTCCCATCCTGGTCCAAATCTCTCTCCCCTACACGCTTGTAGTAAGGTTTGAGGAGATTAACATGACAGAGTCGCCTGGCTTTCCTGCGACCTGGTGTTGCAACAACATAATTCAAATCCGAAATTTTCTCACTAACTATGTATGGGCCTGTGTACTTAGCTTGAAATGGCGAACCAACAATAGTTGTAAGTGTGAGAACCTGATCTCCTGGTGTGAACTCCTGGCGCTCTGCACGACGATCATACCACTTTTTCATTTTGGTTTGAGATGTACCCAGTTTTTCCCGTGCCATACATCCAGCTTTAAACAAACGATGCCTAAAACCATTTACAAAGTCAACCAAATTCTTCGGTGGGTCAGTATCTACACAATTGTCTTTCAGTACCGCCAAAGGACCCCGTACTGTATGTCCAAAGACCAAATCATTCGGGCTAAAGCCTGTACTCTCCTGTACTGCCTCCCTCGCAGCCAGCATTAGCCATGGAAGCCCCTCTTCCCAGTCTCTATCTAGCTCAGTACAATAGGCACGCAAGAGAGACTTAAGAGTCTGATGGAATCTTTCCAAAGCACCCTGACTCTGCGCATGATAGGCCGATGATTGGTTTTGTTTTATTTTCAACAGTTTCAACACTTGTGCAAACATATGGGATGAAAAATTCGACCCCCGATCGCTCTGGATCACTTTGGGAATGCCAAATATTGAAATGAACTGTGACAATGCCTTCACAATGGTTTTGGTTGTAATTGACCTCAGCGGGTACGCAGCTGGATATCTAGTGCTCTGACACATCACAGTAAGTAGATATTTACAACCAGACTTGGCACACGGCATCGGACCCACGCAGTCCACAATGAGATGAGTAAACGGTTCACTCACGGTCAGGATAGGCTGCAGTGGTGCAGGCTTGACTTTTTGATTTGGCTTTCCTGTGAGCTGGCATACATGACAGGTTTTAATGTATGCTGATACGTCCCTTTTGATCCGAGGCCAAAAGAAATGTTTTAGGATGTTGTGATATGTTTTCCGGACCCCAAAATGTCCACACTCGTCATGTGCCACTTTCAAGACAAGGGAACGAAACTTTGTTGGAACCACTATCTGGAAAACATCATTTTTTACCCCATCCTCACTCACAGGAACCCATTTTCTGACCAGCAAACTATTATGCAAAAAGTAACCAGTCGCCACATCACTTATCTCCGAGGTAGATAGAATACGCTCAAATATTTCCTTCAAGGAGACGTCATTACATTGCTCTTGCACCATCTCACTGTGAGACAGTGACAAAGGGAGTTCTGACAAAGATGGAACCTCCAAAACCACATCAGTATTGTTACTGTCAGGTGGCACCTCAGTCTCTGCTTTACTCATAGCACGCGTAACTACACAGGATGAAGAGATCTCTTGTGATACACTAGGATTCCTGTCAGACCCAAAATCAGATGGACATGGTGTGACTACAAGTGAGGGAGGAGTGTCAGTCCAAACTCTGCTTCCAGCCAAGCCATTCCCCAGAATAAGGTGTATGCCTTCAATAGGCAACGCTGGTCGCACACCCACAGCCACCACACCCTGAACCAGTTGACAGTTCAAAACCATCTTGTGTAAAGGTACTGGGAAAACGCTTAAACCCATTCCCCGGCTAAGAACCGAATCACCGGTAAAAGTGTCCCCTGAAAAAGGCAAAATAGAGTCAACAATATAGGAATTGTATGCCCCTGTATCCCTCAGGATTTTTATTGGGACTTCCACATCACTTCCCACAAGCGACACAGATCCACCACGAATGAAAGGTGCATAAGCCTCCAAAACCTGTGATTCACAAGTGTGAGGGGTAAGCAACTCAGAGACACAATCTTTAACAGGTGCAGCAAATGCAACAGGTCTCACATTAGCTTTCACTCCCCTGGTTTTAGCCCTTAATACAGCACAATCTGCTTTCCAATGTCCTTTCTCATGACAATAGTTACAGATATTTCCATTGTCGAGATTAGCACTTGCTTTAGAATCAGGTTTGAAATGACCAATTCCCTTTGAACGCATCATGTCAAACGAACTGGTATCAAAACAATGTCCTCGCGCACCAACATCGCGAGCCACGGAGCGCTCTCTAAAACTGCTCTTATGGATCAATACGTACTCATCAGCTAGAACAGCAGCTTCAACAGCTGTACTAATTTTCTGTTCCATTACGTATGTTGCAATGCGCTCTGGAAGACCATTTTTAAATTGCTCCAAAATCATCAAATCACACAACTCATCAAAAGTAGTGATTTCAAGCGCAGTTAACCACCGCTTATAATGAGTTGTCAAGTCTCTGGCAAACTCTGCATATGTTTGACCATTTTTCTTTTCCCAGGACCTAAAGCGTTGGCGATATGCTTCTGGTACCAGTTCATAAGCCTTAAGTACAGCTGCTTTTATTTTGTCATAGCTAGAACTATCCTCCACAGTCAACGATGAATATGCCTCCTGCGCCTTTCCTGACAACACACTCTGAAGCATGAGGGCACAGTCGGCATCAGGCCAACTCCTAGCTTTAGCTACGCGTTCGAATAGCAAGAAAAAGGTGTCTGGGTCCTTTTCATTAAATCGTGGCAACAAACGCAAGTTATTGGTGTCAAACCGCTCCGAAGACCTGGGCAGCTTCCCGCTCCCCGCCTCGCCGGACAATAGGCCATCTCTCACTAGAGACAAACGATATCCCTCCAAATCTATTTTTGCTTTTTCGGAAATCTGACGGATTCTCTCAATTTCAAGATGTTTTTTAACGTCCAGTTCTTGTTTCATTTTGTCATGGTCCAACTGCAACATCAAAATCTCTTTTTGTTGCTCAAAAGTTAATCCATGAGTCTGAAAAGACACAGGAGGATTTGGAGAAAAATTCCCCTTATCCTCAGACATTATACCATCGTTAATTAGTTTTGCTTTTATAGCCGTTTTAATGTTCTCCTTTAAACGTTTGTCACCTTCAACCTCAACTGAATAATATGCAACAATCTTGAGCAACTGCTCTTTTGTGCATTCATCCAGGGATTCCTGGGATGGGTCGGCAATAAACGCGTCAACTTGAGACATTACAAAACATGTAGCACAATAAACAAAGCCAACACCAGATTGTCACAACGCCGTTCACTCCTGCGCACTAGAGGAAAAAACCTCCATTAGGTTTGGAGTTTCCCCCGCTATCTAAACCCAACCAGCTAACTAAACTCCCCCCTAGTCTTCATGTGGTTATTTGTGGTGGGTACTTATGCACTGTTGACCGCTGGATCAGGAAGGCGACTAGTGAGCTAGCAACCCTCCCAAAGCCACGGACATGCTCCCAAGCAACGCTTCTGCCACGTTCGCCACAACACTACACACACCAGCTCAACGAACCCAAAGGAGAACGTCGCTACAGCCTACAAGGGGAAAACTCCTCACCATTTACCAGACTGCGCACAAGCAACCTGCGAGTGTTATCTGGATCAGCTGATAAAAGCACAAACAACCAGCAAGCATAGCAATACTCAAATGGCCAAATCCAGGTATGAAACACTACACAATCTCTCTGAAACAGTCAACTTACCTAACAAAGCCATTATCCAACGCGTCCTTTCCTCTACCCTTTCCCACAAGAACAAACAAACGCTTAAGGACCTGCATGCAAAACGAGAACAAACACGGCTGGACGAGCCCCCAATTTGTCATAGTCCGGCTCATAGATTATGACAAATACGGCATAGGACACAATAAATGGCAGTAAATGAGTGAATTTATTAAATTAACTTTAACAACTGAGGCTATAAATACAAATATGAAGTGTGTTAGTCAGCAACATCAGTAATGTACATGTGGATGCGTGAGCAAAATAGGGTGTAAATGTTGTAAAGTGAAAACAAAGTGGAAACCAAACAAAGAAAATGTGCTGCCGCTGCTGGCGAGAATGCAACCCCAATCAGAGAGCGAGGGCCGGGTTGCGACTGGGTTTTTATCCTTTTAGGAGCTCCTGCACCAGGTGCTCCCAATTCGTACTCTGCTGATGTTACCTTCAAGGACACATAGGAAAAACCATAACTGATCAACCACCTTAGCACATCAACACTAGACAGGAACCGTCACACAATTAACTGATCATTGCAATTACTTTGATGATCTTGTTGTCATGGTTCCTGCTTTGCAACTGTGACAGCATTTCTTCACAGTTTTTTTTTGACAAACCAAAGAATCAAACAATCAATGGAGAGAATGAACAGCAGTAATCATCATAAAACATACAAATCAGATGACACTCTTCCAGTTAAACCAAACAGACTTCACCTCAATTAAATCGACCATGTCGACCATCATGTCGTCACAGCTAAACTTTAAATCTGTCTTCATTCACCTCCAGTTATTTGTATCCAGTGCCGAGGTCGAGCTCACCTGAGTTCACCTCATCACATCCAGATCTTTAGCCAATCACCTTCATACAGTCACCAACACCAGCATCAGGCGGGTTTCCTGTCCTGCTCACGGCTTCACCCTCCCTCGGACGTCGCTATGAGGCCTCATATTTCTCACCTGATGCACATGTTGCAATAAACATTCAGTTATTAAGAACAACATCTCTCCTGATCGATAGTTGTCACATGCAGTGGAAATGTAGGTTGAAGAGTGAAAACATTTTTCCCTCTGATCTGATCTGTAGTGAAGCAGAACTAAAATACTCGAGTCAAGTACAAGTACCTCAAGTTACTTTCCACGACTACAATCCTTGATATGAAATTTTGCACTAAAGTCAAGAAGCAGTGTTTGTAAATCATGAAAGATGTGAAACTTATGATGAATTAAACTTATGCTTGTAGTTTCCACCTCTGCTGCTGCGCTCGGGTCCATAAAATACATAATCTACTATCTCCATATTATTTTAAGTAGTGGCAGTAAACAGGTGAAGCTCTGGACGATACCTTCAGTCATCTAACTTTAAAAACATCTGCACACACGGGCACCGGAGCTTTGCCTCAAGACAGACTTCAAATCTGAAGATATCCTCTAATCGTGCCGATGCCATAAAATCACCAGGTGGGGAAATAAACACCACCGAACGAAGCAGTTAAAGGAAATTGCAATGCAGTGACTTATGATAACTCCTCATTATTATTGTTCTTTGATCGGATGTCTTACTAATGAAACATGCGAGGGTATAAATCTGTCACCAGGAGAGTCGAGCTCAGGATATGAGTCGAGATGGAATGTGACAAATATTGTGTTTTGGCTTAAACTGAGATCCTATAAGACTTATGTGGAGTCTGTGTTGAATTATATCGGCCATATTCAAAATGTACCATGATCTGTACAACATATGGGACCCTACATCCTCCCACTCTCAAATTCGATGAGGCAGAAACTACAAAAAAACCTGAAAAACTGAGTCAAGAGGAGGAACAGAGGTAGATAAACGGGGTAATAACCCAAAATGTTGTGTTTGTATGAAGCGCCACGCCCGATCATGCTGTTTTTGTTTCCCTCATTGAACAATCACATTTATGAAAATGACCTCTCTCCTCCTTCAACGCCTCCGCAGCTCATTTTCCCAAAGCACACAGAGCTGCACATCACGCCATCGATCACTGAGAAAAAGAGGCGTTAATGAATTCAGGAAACCTCTGAGTCCACGACAACAACAAAAAAACATCCAGTTCAATCCGTGCAGCTTGGAATCCGATCATACGCTGAGCTGTTGAACGAGCAGCACAAAGCCCCCCATCTCCCCCCCTCAAGTGACCATACAATGCTATTCCCAGACCCCTGCCCACGAAGGTGAATGGAGGGTCGGTCCACATCCGCGCCTCTCACCTAAATGCACAACAATGAGCCGGATACTGTCCAACCTTTAACAAGCAAAATAAAAAAGACCAGGCCAACAACACAAACAGCTAAATAAAGACGCTTCTGACAAGGACTTCAGCAGCGCTGTGGTTCAAAGGGCGAAAAACAAACATCAGATCAGCAACATGATATATTGTCATGTGTAGCATAAAAGGCAACAAACACAATCAACAAGCTGGGGTTTTTTTGTCACGCAGATGTAATTGGCGGTTTCCCAGCAGGCCAGTGGTTGAGACGCCTTTTGTTGCATGTTGTTGCTCCACTTTCTCTCCATGTTTCCAGCAGCATGCTAACATAGCAGGGGCTGATGGGAAAGTCACAGTCTGGCAGGAAGCTACAAGGTTCTGCAGGGGGAAGATGTGTTTCTGCAGGCTAACCCAGAAGTTACAAACCAGTCACTGGAGCAAACGGGGTACAACAAAAAAAACGTAGGTTTAATTTTCTCTTTCTCTCTTGTTACAACACTGTGCTTACGCTCTGCTTAGCTTTAGGTACAAAAAACACTTGGTTGGGGTTTGGAAAACATCCTGGTTCGGCTCAAAATAGCCACAAAAACGTCTGGAAATCTCCTCACAGGGTAAAAGTGCGGTCAGATACTCGGCAGCCTTGTGCCTCGTAAAAACACCAGTCCCCTCCTGATGTCAAAGCCCGCAAATAAGCATAAAATGTGAAAGGAGATACACCGCGTTTGGTATAAATGTCCATGGTTTGCAGAACTGCTCACAATGTAGCCTTGTGACCGAGCTGGAAGACGGCATCTCTTCGGTTCCTTCTGCAGAAAGCCTGCAGGATTCTTCCATTCGATTTTTGTATCACTGCCAAAAATAATCCTTTATGATTATGATACCTTTAAGTTCAGCGAGATGGTCTTCACAGATGAACACACCACTTGTAAAGCTATTGTTAGCCTATAAACACACAACGTTGCGGAGGCACGACTTAAAGGCCTCCACCACCGAGCTTCCTGCTACACACACTTTACCATAAACTGACCAATTTACAAGTTGTAAAGTCAGAATTGGAATAGTTTGCAACCAAATAGTGAGTATGTGATTCGCCGCGTGCAGCGTAAAGACGTCTCATGTCCCAGACGACCTCTGTAGTGACGTTCAAGCCAAGATTTCCACAGCGTGCTTCACAGACGACATCCTCTGTTTTCAGACCCGCGTTTAGCCACTTGTTAGCAACCGCCCAAGACACACAACAACAGCAATAAACTCCAGAATGTAAGCATGGGTTAGATACCGCATACTGGCATATTTAATATCATATAACACAACATGAAAGTCTCTCAAACTAACAGCAGACTTTGATTTGAGCTATCCGGCCAAAAAAACAGAAAACAAATCCCGCTGACTTGGAAATGAGGGAACTGGAAGTGCAAAAAATGCACAAAAAAGCTTTGAGTCATAACCAAAAAAGTAGACATCAGATTGTCACTCACGAGGGGGGACGTGATGTGCTGCACCAGCCTTCACGGAAATCCTTTCCATATTTTTCCTCAGAACCACAAAAGTCACTTACGGTTGAACTGGCAGCTGGAGGAAACATTAGAGGATCACCGAAATGAGTAACATTCATCCTCTGGGGAAGTTTCATGGAAGTCTATTTGATATTTGTTAACATATTAAACTGCCGTCCCGAGAGACACGCTGCTGGGATGATAAAACCTGAGGAACGTACGCAACGTCTGTTTACACCACCTGAGCATTTTTTCTTTTTAGTTGATATTTGTGTGATGTAGCTGAAGTTTCAGGAGCTTTAAAGTCACTTCGGGGGAAACCAACAGAGTGGCATTTTATACCCTGACAGAGTCCGTCATGTGTTGTGGATTAGTCCGAAGAAACAGAATTCTTACTTTGTTTTTTTTTTGTATTTCTTTTATGGATCTCTTTAAAACGCTTTATATGAAAAACATCAGAGAGCTTGTTGGTCTGAATTTAAATGTGAAATGCTCGCATGCCAGTGGAGTAAATAAAAAAAGAAGTAGTATTGCCCAGAGTTTACTTTATTCATAGCATGTGTACTCCTCCGTGTGCCTCCATGTTTGTTTGCTGACGACAAACAGAGAGAAGACTTGATGTCCGATAAGATCGGTGCGTCTGATCACCTCCTGCATCTGTTTGTTTCGGCGCTAACACGAGCGGCGCGCGGTATTTCTGAAGGAAATGTCTGACCTCAAATTGATTCCAGAGAACTGGAACAAAAAAAAACCACGTCAGCTCTGAAC
Source organism: Diplodus sargus (assembly GCA_903131615.1). Lineage (NCBI taxonomy): Eukaryota > Metazoa > Chordata > Actinopteri > Spariformes > Sparidae > Diplodus > Diplodus sargus. Next base: position 3,976,433 of record CAEMYA010002105.1, read on the forward strand.
CCTCAGGAGCCTTCAGACTCATCAGTGTCCACTCAAAAAGGCACAAGTGCAGTGAAACCAGCTCGCCCCCATTGTTCACCTCTCCGACGGGGGTAAGGGGTGTGTTTGCGCTACACGAGAGCCTGGGAACAAAATGCAGTCCACAGCGCCATAATGACTTTAGACATCATGGGGTTAGTTCGGAGTTGGTGTTAATCCCTTTTCTGTCCGGTTCTGGTGCTGCCGGGCTTCTGTGTGCTGCTTCTGGTGGACTGGAACCCCTCCGATGAGACCACATGTGGGCTGTCAGAACCTTCCCGTCTGCTGCCACCAGCAGTTTGCAGTTTGTGCGGTGGCTGGCGCTCCGGGCCTCGTCTCATCTCCGCTGTGTGTTGTGGTTTATCTTTCAACACGTCGAGCTCTAAAGAAAATGAGCAGTTTTTTTTCTTGGAAGTCATTTGTTTTGCTGTTGCTTCATTTTTATTTTTAAAAGAACAGTTTGCCCCAGAATTAAAACCCATATTTTTTCCTCTTCGTGCTATTTATCCATCTAGATTGTTTTGATGTGAGTTGCAGACTTCTGGAGATTTAAGCTGTAGGGATGTTTGCTTTCACCTGAATGTAATGCAGCTAGATGACATGCTGGTCGCTTGTGGTGCTCAAGGAGCCCAAAACAATTCTTAAAAAATTTTAAATAAAAACTTAGCAGCAGTGTCTTTGTCCAGCAATCATGACCTGGTTACTCAAGAGAATCTACTCACCTTGGTGCAAGTAGTTTCATGTCACATCTATCTTCTTTGTGTACTCATGGACGACAGGCTAGCTACCTAAGCTAACTACACTAGCTAAGATTACAGCTCAGTTTAGGAGGACGCCATGATGTGTAGACGATACCGATACTGATCATTTCTTAAAGGGGCACAACGTCGAAAATAAGGTCCAGAACACTGTCTGAAGCTGAAAAGGTGGCAGGGTCCGCCAAATAAAAAAACACAGTAAAACAGTATAAATTGTCTTTTAAGGTCAGTTTGTTTATTCGGTTTATTCAGTCGTAAACATGAAGAGAGTTTGTTTATTTAGTTTATTTAGACATAAATAAAATTAGTCAGTGAAGATCTTCCTCTTAGGATTAAAACTTGTTCCCCAAAAACTACATAATGCTCCTTTAAATGGGAATGTGATTTCAGACATTTGACTCCAAGTAAAAGATGGATTTTGAAATATGGAAATGTATGCGTAATTAGATGATACCTCATTTGCAAACCCACACAAAATGTTTTGATGTCTTTTTGTTAAAGACACAGTTCACCTCTGGCGTCAGGCCGAACAGCTGGACGTGCCTCCCTTCTTCTTATCGGACAGCAGGTGGAGCAGAAGACTCGGGTGGTTGGGCTTCTTCCAGTTTTTGCTTTGACTCCTTGGAGCTTTCAGTGTGTGTTGTTGTGTTGCTACTGAGTGCATCTTGTGGTAGTTTTATCCACAGATGTACAAAGTAGAAACACACCGCGGTACGTTCTCCGTCTGCCGTGCATCATCTCATGTCTCATGGGTTTCCTGTGTCACGTAGCGCAGGCCGGCTGATTGTGTGAGGGTTGTTTGAAGTTCTGTAAACTGTCGGAAGTGATGCAGCAGCTCACGTTTTTTTCTAATTATATATCTGATTATCAATGTTTTTTAAAAGGAACCGATGCCAGATGAGAAGCTTGTGAGTATGGAAATAGTGCCGCAGCGTCGATCCACACCGTCCCTACACGCCATCAGTGTTTGAATCACCTCTGTGACGCGAGCATGAGCGGACGCACGCCTTCTGCTGCACGTGGATACGGCTGGCGGAAAATAGCTCACGATAGCATCCGAGTGTGATCTACTTCCATCGTATCAATGGGAAGAAAGACTTCTCCACAGCCGACATCGCCAAAACACACCAAAGCAATCAGGATGGATAATTAGCACTGCAGTTAAATGGGAAAATATGCATGTTCGATTTTGAGGTGAACTATCCCTTTAAGGCTTAAAATAGCAGTAGGTTGATTGATTTGTTGATGCATCGTTTTGGTCCGGACTGAAGTATCTCAACAGGTTTTGGATTGATCGTTGTGAAGTTTGGCGCCGACCTCCTGACTCCGGTGACCCCGTGACTCATCTGACTGTTAGCGTCGTTGAGTGATTCATGTGGGGGTTTTGCATCTTTGCCTTATCCGTGCCGCACACCGTATATTACTGGGAAGACGAAGAAAAAATCTGTTTATACGGGTTCATGAACTTATTTGCAAATATCTGTGGCGTGATTCAAAGAATAAAGTCAAAATGAAACTAAACACTTGTCCCTGCGACGCCGCAGTGATGTAGAAAATGTTCTCGTTTTTGCTCGTAAAACCAGTTTTTTTCCACAATCTCGCCAACATCTATTTCTGTCGCATCCTGAAGAGCGAACGGATCGAAAATACTCCAACATGACTCGTGTTTGCAGCATCCTGCTTTACATGTGTTTCACATTTACAGAACACGACAAATGAAGGATCGCTTTGCTTGCTTGTGTGTGTGTGTGTGTGTGTGTGTGTGTGTGTCGGCCCACGCAGGCAGTTTCTCTCTAAAAATAGTAGCAGATGGTCTTGTTTTACCTCTCCTCCTGCAGAGAAACACTGCGGCCACTTCAATAACATCAGCGAAGTTATGCAACGAACTGAATTCTTGGGCTGTTTCGCCGCTGACTGTCGCAGAGCTGCATCGTACACGCTGTGCTGAGCTCAGGGGAAGAAGAAGAAGATGGGACGTTTGCAGGGTCCCTGGCGGTGTTTGCGCATGTCTCAACAGTCAGGGGTGACGAGAGGGCTTAAAACTGATCGCTCACATTGATCTGTGTGAAATGTTTGACCTGCAGCTTTAAAGACAATCAGGATGCAAAGTCCCGGAATTAAAGAACGGGGATCTGAACATCAACAATGACACAACGACTGGGCAAAGTCCAGCGCAGTGATATCAGCGTGATTGTAAATCCTCTTCCCCGCTGACAGGAGGGGAATGTCAGGATCGTGCTGTTTCAAGGCTTACACAACCCGTCTAGAGTTTTTCACAGTCAAATCAGTGCAGTCGGGTCTGAGCCAGAAAACTCTGGCTGCACCCCTGGACACGATCACAGGCACCTCTGCAGCGGAGCTTCGTCAGATTCGTATTGAGGTGTACATCTGTTCGTTTAGTGACTCATAGTTTTATTCTCCCTTTTAGCATTTGAACTCCAGAACTGTTCTTCTGGTCGATGGTTGGTTTTTTTTTGGACTGGAACGATGAACGACACGTGATTGAGCTGCAGCCAGTCTGTGTGATAAAGAGGCTCTAAAAGTTTCAAGTCACGTTTCACAAAGCAGTGAGTTAATACCGAGTCCCTGCACTTTGCTTTCGAGGAGTATTCAGTGTTCTTCAGTCAGACAGATATCGCGATGTATCGTGACATATCGTCTTGCGATGTATCGAATATCGCAGAATCACCGCGTGGAAGATCTTCGCATTCATGTTTTTTCGGCTATCGAGTCCATGTGGAAGTTTTCTCTCATTTGCTGTATTCTGTCTTTCAATCATCGACTCCTGCACATCTGTGAGGAGACCCGGACACACAGCAAAACTAACTAAATTGCGCCATCTAGTGAAAACAACACACATGAAGGGATCGACTGTCATGTACTTCAGCTACGTGGGTCCACTCATGATTCAGAGCCGATGTTCAGCATTTTTCTGATTATCAGAAATCGGTGCTGTTGTTTTTTCTGATACTGGTATAAAAAACATTGATTTTCTAATATCATCTACTTTTTGCTCTGATGCAACATGCAATCTGCAAAGCAACTAGTGACTGAAATGATCAAATAAATGAGAGTAGAGTGGAGGAATAAAGAAGTGCAGGTACTTCAAACATGCACAGAACTTGAGTAAATGTATTTAGTTACATTCCATCACTGCTTTGACTTAACTGGCTATTTGTAAGAGAAGTTAATTTAATGTCAAATAATAATGAAGCTTTGAGGTTGTAGGACGAGTCGTCCTTCGTCCCAAAGCGTCATTCTTTGACTCAAAAGTCAACTTTTCTTACAAATAACACCTTTCTAAGTAAAACTGTGGCAATTTTCTTGTATTCCTCAGCAAATCTGTCTCATGTTTGTGTCTTCCAATGTTGGAATGTTTTTATTATTTCCTGTAGGTTTCAAGTGTTATTGTTTAAATTGTTGGGAAAACTTGAGACGTCAGACCTGAATTTGAGATACTTAGAAAGCCTCTATTCCTCTTGAGATGTGCCGTATTAATGCATTTAGATATAAACTGCATGCCTGAGAGGGTTTATAACCCCCCACCATAGTTCCAGATAACATTTGTTAAAGGGCCCCAAAAAAGCTGGAAGTGGCCCCTGTGTCAGAGAGTTTCTCCACAGTGTGGTATCTCTACTGTTAGTTAAGCGCATCGGAGTGATTGAATCATTTGAAATGCAACTTTAAACAAGTCTGTTCTTGTTAAGAAAAAATCAGGTGACAAGTGAATCTGAAGGAACATCTGCGTCACTAAATGTCAGCGGACACGATGAAACACGATCTCCTGAATCACAGCGGTGTGCAGAATGTGATACTCAGGCAAAACGGTCCTGCAGACTCATCTAACCGTCATCATCTGGTGACATGTGTCATAACTACATGTACAGAGTTACATAAAAGACAGATTCTCTGCATACTTCCTCTTGTGATGTTACTCACGGCGGTTTAGCAAGAAAACGTCTGAAATGGTCAAATTCAGAGAAAGGGGAGGACAGCAGGAGGAAGCGAAACTTGTGAGGTGAACGCGCCAAAATAAAATATTTGGTCAGCCAAAGTACAAAAGAAGAGAAAGGATCATCCAAGGTTGAAGCAGCAGATGTGGCAAGAAAAGATGGAAGTAGAAGTCCTTCACTCTCAAACAACCGTCACTGAGAAAGTTCAGTCACTGATACTAAATAAGTTTGTTTTCATTTCTGTGCTGCGTTTGTTCGTGTTAAGTTTCAGCTCCAGAGTATAAAACAGGGGTTAAAGATATGATATGCGACGTCTACATATTAAAATATTTAAAAACAACTGAACAATTGATGTATATTTTGTTGATTAATAACATATTGCAGCATACAGAATATATAATCTCAAGACAGAGGGCTCAGAAAACAGTTAACTGTTTGTTTAATACCTAAAATCAGTGGAACTGCAGGTTTTAAACTCTCAGACCTTTGAGCTGACACTTGAAGGGTTTGTCACAGTAACTAACTGTCATCTGAATCATACTGAGCTGTATAAAGCAGTTTGTGATTCTAGCTGAGGTGTGAAACGCGATACAGGTCTTTAAATGTTCTGTGTTGGGGGACGCCGCCCTCTTGTGGTGAAGAGTCCAGTGAGAGGTTCTGCAGAAAGTACTCAGATCTAAAAGGAAAGAGAAATAGTGTAGACCTGGTGATGGTTGTAACACTTTTTGTCTCAGCTCCTATAACTTGCAGAATGTTTGCGGCAGGGCACTCAAATTTTGACACAAAGTACCCTTGTTCGCCTACTACAAATAGCAATGTTCTTAACTTTCTCCAACTAATAATAATAATAATAATGCATTTTATTTGAAGGCGCCTTTCAAAGCACTCAAGGACACCGCACATAACAACAACAGTACAACAAAAGACAGTACAGGAACAGGACAATTTAGTGCAAATAAATAAATCAGTAAGAGGATGCAGTTACATGGTGCCGTCTCGGCACAGAGTTCAGGCTCTGCAGTCCTCATCATATAGGAAGTCAACCGGGCGGGTTTAGGCAGGGCTGAGCTTCCAGGGTAAAAGTAGTACAATAGATAGGAATAGGGAAGAGTGTGTGCAGGATTCAGATTCCGTAGTCCTCACCATACAGGAAGTCAACCGGGCCGGGTTAGGCAGGGCTGAGCTTCTGGGGTGAGAATTGTGCAGTAGAGTGCACAGAATTCATTATTTGATGTCAAATGCGAGGAGTGCCACTGTTACAACCTGACCCACTACCAGGGTGTGTTGTAACACAACCTGGGGTTAATTGTAACAGTATTGAATAAATAAAACTGAGACCACAATACACAATATATGCATCTACATAGGTTTACTGTGCATGTGCCAACACTAAAGCATCTTCCTGTGCTTCACTAAGAAAAAAAAACTCATTGCTGATGCTAAATGAAGAACAGTGTCAGTGGTGTGGATCCTAATGTTAGACAAGCTTTCATAAAGACCATTATGTGATAATACCTTTGAATGTTATACACATAAAAATGGAAACCTTCAGCAGGAGGTCAGAAGCAGCTCATAATCCACGTAAAATCACAGGAAGATGTTCGTCAATTAGTAAAACAACAAACATGCACACTGTGTCTGTCTTAAATGGTAAAACATGAACCTGAGTGTGTGTATCTGTGTGTGTTATCCATCTAATCGGAGGGATCAGAGTCACAGTGATGACACATGTATGTAGGTGTTCCAGGGGTGCAGTTTTTCGTGGGCCTAGAACTTGCAATTTACACCTTTCTTTGGGTTTGGAATTTGCTGTGCATCAAAGAATTTTTGACTGCTTTGCCAGCTCTCTGAGGTTTTGATTTCCTGCACTACCTGCTCAGTGTCACGTGGCAGATGGAGTATTCTTTGGCGACTGACCTCGCTGCCTCACTTCACCTGATGGAATTTTAAGTGCATGTGAAGACACACTCCTGTTCATTTTCCTCACCCACTGTCTTGGCATACTAATAAAAAGGAGTAGGATAGAGAAAATATGTGAACTGTGGTCTGTTATTGATGTTGGTGGTGATTCTGGAGGCTTCTGGGGCCAAATTCAATAAAATTCTCAGTGGGCCCCTCCAACCATGATGTTATAAACAATCTGACATTAATAAAAAATAATTTTCTCATACAAATAACCGGCACAATAAAAACCTGAAGCCGGAGATCATTAACATACAATGTACTGATGTTGAGGCAGCGGTGGTGCATTGTATCGCTCCTTTAATGAAGGTTTATTTGGGTTGTCAGTGCAAAATGTGCCGACATGAGGGACCACTGGGGCCCCAAACATGTTCCTGTTTGACCTCTGACTGATGCATTAATGTGCACATCACTTTAATACTGCAGCAGTGTGAATCCCCCCCTCATCTTATACAAACATTAAAAAAAGCACAATGTTTTATTTGTCACTTTTACTTTAAAAGTGAGGACAGACCGCCCACAAGGTTTTGAATGGTTCTTGATTTGAAATCCTCATGTTGATTTTCATAGAACTGGACGTCTCAGCGTACGGTACGTCTCCAGGACACGAGCTTGTGTAATAACTGATTCTCTCTTTGTCAAAAAGATGTTGTCTTGAACGAGTTTGACGTGATTTAAAGCTGCTTAATGAGAATATGTTGAGTACATGTGATCATGAACCGTCTGATCTTGTTGTGTTTTCAACCGCAGCTGATAAACTTTTCCTGTGAGCAGGTTTGTGAAAGTTGGCCATGTTAATTGATTTTTTATCTTGTATTTTTTATCTTTCATTTATGAATATGTGTGTTTCTTTTCTTTCTCTCTCTTTCTCTTAGATGAAGATGAAGCCTACATTTAGTATCTACCTCACCTACACGTGTTTATTTAACTCTATTTTGTCTAACTTTTCTTGTTTTTAGTGAAAGAAAATTGCAACTAAAACTAAACTAAATTTAAGTTAACTAAACTGAGAAGCTAATTAAGTGCAGTGCTTGAGTAAGTAGGTTATACTTGATCAACAGCCAGCAGTTTTAATTACAGCGGTTGTCGTTCTGAAGAAAACTCACAAGAGGGCAGCAGTGAGTCGGATTTATCCTCTTTCAAGCCACTGAGGGTTTTTTTGGCACTGAAGTAACCAAAGAAAAGAAAGAAGAAACAGTTTGGTCAACGCATCAAAGTAAAAATGAAACAAATTTGCTCAAAACTGGACAGAAAAATCACTTTCCACTCTGTGAAACTACAGAGCAGGACAGAGGAAACACAGTCAGCTGCAGTGATGTGACTCTACAGTGAAGGAGGAAAGACTGAATATAGAAAACTCGTTCAGCTGCTGGATTGATTCTTAAAATCAGAATAAAACATGTAAAATAGCCAAACACTCTCTTAGGCCTGGTCGTTTACATCACCCTGAGAAGAAACTATTTAAAATATGTAGCCTCCCGTCAGAGGAGAGGCCTTCATTTAGACACGTTTAGTATATATTATATTTATCTGACACTGTGCTGCAGCTGAGGGCCTCTGCTGAAGCCAGCAGGCAGAAGGAGACGCGCGCTGGCCTTGGACTGTCAGAGTCGATTAGACTGTCTCTTAAATATTTTGTGGTCAATGAGCAGATGCTTCAGAGGCATCCATCAGCATTTATGAGTTCGAGCTGGACTTTTATACAAGCCAATTAGTCAGCTCCGCTAAAGAGGCCGTGAGACACCTGACAAGC
>CAEMYA010002105.1:4001136-4039444 GCA_903131615.1 Diplodus sargus
TCCTTAAAAGTCTTCTCTGTGTCTCGAGTTAGAATCCATCATAAACACTTGACTTGTTATGACTTTATTGAACATAATGAAACAGTGGACAGGCTTATATGCACACTACCTACTGTTTATATATACACATACACTATCTACGTGTTACTCAACAAGTCTCATATCAGTGAAGACTCGAGGAAGGCCACCTGGAATGTGTTGACACAACAAAATCAAACGAGGTAACACAAAAGTGTCTGAACAAGGCCATTAAACTTTTCCTATAAACTGTGTATAATGAGAGGAAACGTGTGCTACAGTGGCAAATTTAAGGCAAGTTTACATTCTGGTTTGTCCTTCAATGTCCACACGCTTGTCAAAGTCGTTCAGTATGAGCCACTATATCGTTTAACACAAATAAATACAGAGCACAAGTCAATGCAAATGTGTCAGTTATTAAATCACACTGCTGAATGTGTTATCTATGGATTAACAACACTTCTCATCAAAACAGATAAATGTGTCAGAGTTTATTTCCTGTTGAAAACCTCGACCCCGATATAACTGAATTAAATGGTCCACGCAGGTTTCCTGTTACGTTGAGGGGTGTGTAAGGTTTTATTGATTACCTTCAGGGCTCTGATAGGATTGCACCTCAGATATTTCAGATTCTTTAGGCCACTTTAAATTGAACCTTTATGTCTGCACCAGGATCAAAGTGTCAAACCAAAGGTGACTTTTTGAAACAACCTTCCTGTCTTTTTATAACAAGATGTAGCTGTTGATTTAATTCTTAAAGGGTAAGTTCACCTTAAAATGAAAATGTAATCATTATCTACCTTTCTTATGCGGATGGAAAGTTGGGTGAAGCTTCATAGTTTACAAAACATTTGTGGAACTTTACAGCAAAACAGCATCGCAGCATTCTCCTGAAGTAGCTGGGACTTTCTTGACTTTAGCTGCTAAGCTTATAGTGTAGTATGGCGTCTTTTCAAATCAATTTGGGAGCTCGGAGCTTCTTGAGACTTGGATTACACCAGACAAGCTGTGTGGAGCCATTACATGATTTACTTTCTGTTTCAAAACAAGTCTCTGTCTACTTCAGTTGTTTAGGAGAATGCTGCAGCTCTCTTTTGCTGTGAAACTCCAGGAATGTTTTGTGGATGGCATGTTTTTGTATTTGGTTTTTGGCATGTGGGTGAGTAGATAATAACTGAATTTTCATTTTTTTCCTTCTTCTATAATGTTCCTTTGTTGCATGTTTTAAAAGGTTCAATGTGAATAAAGTCTATTCAATCACACTACTGGGACAAAAAGTGGAGGACGGGATGATCTTTCTCGTCTTTGGCGTCCATAACTCTTAAATCACAGCTGTGTACATGTATTCAAAGCGCTATATTTAATCTTTGGATGCCGTTTTTTGTGGATCACTTAAATCAAGTCATGGCTACAAAATGATAACATTATTCAACAGGAAAGCAAAACTACTTTAAGTATTCACAAAAGGATCAAAAATATGTTACAAACACCTCCTTCCAGTTCGGCCTACAGATATAATTCACTGATTGTCATCATTTTTGCACCCTGATTAAACCCATTTTTGTGCAATCATCTGCCCTTTCAGTGTGAGAGGGAAACTAACAGCTACCTGCTGAGACTCTGCCTGGGAAAGTCATTTACATTGTGCATGTGATGGCTCTTACTGTGTACTTAAGTACACAAAAGGTCTGTGTTACATAACCAATCGAAGGATGGAACAAGAGTGTAACCAAACAATGAGTCACATATGGAGGGGACGGAGAGTCAAGAATGCAGCAGAACAGGGCACCGATCTGTGTGTGCGTGTGATCAACTAAGGGGGCGTTAGTGTAGTAAGTAAAAGTGTTGTGCTACACGAGACTCCCGGGCCAGGACACCACCGTCAGCGTGACTTTATTCTTCTGCAGCTTCAGCATGGGGATGAGTGAGGAGTTGTTCATTCCCACGGTTGTGGCTCCGTTCACCGCCACGATCTCGTCACCACACCTGCAGAGAACCACAGATCATTAACACGGAGTGATGACAGAGTACAGGAGCTGATTACATCACGTAGGGGCCAAAACTTACTTGAGGCGTCCGTCAAAGTGAGCAGGCGTACCAGGCACAATGGTTTTGATGAAGAAAGGCTGCTGGCCGTGGCTCTCCTCATAGCCCCCGACGATACTGAAGCCCCAGCTCTCGTTGTTGGTCTTCTGCAGGACAATGTCCCGGCACCAGTGCATGTGACTGAAAGAACAAAAGCAGAGTCAGAGTGCGTCTTTCACATGAAAATTGACAGAATACACTTAAAGTGGAGGAAGAGATTTCAGTTGGAAATGAACTGGATCTACCTCGGTAACCCCAGCCAGCGAGTCCACAGCGGCGTCCAGTTGAGGGTGTCGTCTCGGAGTTCTTCTAAAGGGTCCAGGTCGTCCTTGTTGGCAGACTCAATGTCCTCCTCGGAGTCGTCAGAGAGAGTCTGGATGACGCGGAGCACCACCTGGGACTGAGCTGTCTGAGCCTTCAGCACAGAAACGGCCTCGCTGTAGGTCAGCTGGGTCAGATCGACGCCGTTGATGCTCAGCAGGACGTCGCCTGAAGAAACACAGAAGATGTCGTGGACACTGACAGTTAAGATGAGCTCTGAGATCAACATGAGGAACAATCTTTCATTTTCTTACTCAGTGGTGAACTTTATTTTCTGTTGATTCAACCAGATAGAGTCATTTTCATACACAATTTGCATCTACGCTAGTGGTTCAAGATTGTTTTTGCAAAGACATCTGCCAACAGTGAAACACTTGTACAATATGAAAAAATATTTAAATATTTTCTTCTTCACCCTTTTCACGATCGCAAAACAACAAAACTGCAGCAAAAAAATATGATTAATGACGGCTGTGCTGAATAATCGGCCACATCAATGTTAAGAATTCATAATGAAGAAGCTGGAGACGACAGAAGGTTGTCTTCTCTAACTCCGCTGCCACACAGCCTGAATTTGTTTGGATTTTGGACTGTTGGTGGGTAGTTGTATCACTGGCCACAAAAACAACACCTCAAAGACTGTCTCATATCACTAGGTGCTGCCTTATACCTCTTTTGATGGTGCCATCTCGGTGCAGACAGCCGACGGGCTGCACACTGGTGATATAAACGGGCAGGCGGCTGCGACAGTCCCTCCCCCCGGCAATGGTGATGCCCAGTGAGAGCCGAGGCTCCTTCTTGAGGCTCACAGTCTTCTCCTGGCTGGAAAACCCTCCTGGAGGATCCTGTTTGAACAAGGAGACAAATCAAACCAAGCAATACCTAAAATATTGATCAACATCACCGAAAGAATTGTTCATTCATTTCAGTCACTGTTTTATCTTGTTCTGTTTGACAAGAAGTCTCTGCATCCACTTAACATCAGCCTCTCACTCCACTTACAAAACCACTCGTAGAAACAAATGTGAAACATTTGAGAAGGAGCTGAGAGGTAAGAGTAGAGGGAACGTGTGAGGATCAACACTAAGCTCTCGTAGTGGAAAAGATGTGTGGAAAATGACAACTTCAGCCATCCTCCTTGTTTCCCTCTGGAGTCTGTAAACCATGAGAGGGGAAGTTTAGGGGGAGGTGGGGGTTCTTCCTCCCCCCAGCAGGGAACCCATCCCCCCCAGCAAGACGAAAAGGCTCGACTCTGCAGGCGAAAGCTAACTGTTACCCGCTTTGATCCTCTGCCACGCAAAGAAACAGCCAAAAAAACAACAAGACAGTGGCCCCGTAGCAGCAGAGTGAGCAGCACCCCGGGCCTTTTGATCAGGACAGAGGGAGGCCCCGGAGAGGGGCTTTCATCTCCGCTCACCGACGCAGGTGTCTGCTCTCAAAGCTTCTCACCCCCAACTGGGGGGTTGCTATTCTTTGCAGTGACAGTGTATGGTACAACCAAGTGTCACCGACAAAGGAGCGATTGTCACGATTACACTGAGTAAACAGAAACACGTAAAGTTTGTAAGATACTGCGACCAACACTGAGGCTACTGGTGTAACAGGAAGCTACGATTCTAGCAGCCAACAGCTGGCAGGAGCCCAAACAGATGTGGATATAAAATACTGTATTCAAAAGTAATTCGAGCGTTGGTTTGTGAGGAAATGATCAGTTCTACCTTCATGTAGGTGGACCGGCGCCTGAAGTACTGCGGCTCAGGCCTCCTGGCTCTGTTGTCTCTGCTGCTGCCTCCTTCCTCCTGAGTCTCTGCAGGTCTCATCACCACGAAGTTCACACGCACCTCGCTCCCCTAAACACAGACAAATGAAAAGCAATTAGTTCCACAGAAAAGACATATACAACGCTCTATTATGGAATTATAATCACGTTTTGATGTCTATTATGATAGGTTTACATTTGTGTAACAACACATGATTTATGTTACCGTCGACCACTTTCCGTGCCATAATCATTGAGTTTTCAGATTGATTTGCTACAGTAAAGGTTCAGAGTTATCATGGTAATGTATTGTCAGGAACATAGACTTACATAGACTTAAAACTGCCTTCTACCTGATGGCTGAATTCCAGCATTTTAATGAATTCCTAGCTTGGGATCAATAAAGTCTGTCTGTTTGTCTGTCTGTCTGTCTGTCTGTCTGTCAACATTACTCATTTTATCCAGTTCATATTTGCATTGAAGTTCATTCGTGCAACACTGCAAACATCCTCCTAAATCTGCCTGTAATTCATAAACGTGTCAACACAGATGTGTTGAACCAAGAGCAGAAATCAATCTTTAAACTTACAACATGCTTTACAAAATGGTCAGTGATGATTAAGTAGTTAAAATGTACGAAATTCTATCTCTAGTCTTGACTATACCTGTATGATCTGGGCAGCGCTCTCAGGTGTACCGTGCCTCAGGTCGTGTCCATTGATGGCCAACACTTTGTCATTGTTCCTCAGTTTTCCGTCTTTGGCTGCCAAACCACCAGACAGCAAGTCCAAAATGAAAACGCCACTCTCGTCCGACTTGCGGATGAGTTTGATACCAAGTGGTTCGCTGCGCTGACTCTTCATTAACGTCACCTGCAGGACCGTGCCAGGGTTGTGATTGGAGGTAGTGTTGCCATGGGGACTGTGAGAGGGCTGTGAGGCGGTGGAAGAGGAAGGGTGGTGATCAGATCGCGGCTCCCTCGTTTTGAAACCTTTCTCCTGCATAACGGTGAGCTTGAGGAGGGAAGGCAGCCGTAGTACTGCCATGGCCCGGGCGTGGGGGACGGAAGCTAAACTGACGTCATTCACCTGGAAACACGACACCGGGACGAGGAGAAACAACAGGGTCAGTGGTGAAGCACCCTGATGAAAACATGGCAGCATACACTGTACATGATCACCACAGCTACAGAAAGTTATGTGGAGCGATACATCAACTTATAACCTACTTTTCCTGCACGATAGTTGTACATATCTGACTTTCCTTATCTTTATTCTGTATCAAACTGATCAGATCCATAATATTTGCCTCTATGAGAGCCTGTCAAAACGAAAATTGCCGTAAAAAAAAAAAAAATCAATGCATCAATGCATCAATTCGAGGGGAAGGGAGAGATTGAGTTTCAAGATCTTAATGATGTAATCTTCTCTCATCTTCACCGTATCTCCTTACATCCACCAGCTTTCCAACAAGAGCCAGAAACAGCAGCTAATGTTTCACATCCTGAAGGCGGCTCGTTGCCTGCCGGGGTTTCGTTTTCATTTCTAGGTTTGGGATTTGTTAACTTTAGAGGATTTAGGAGGACACACTGAAGCGGAGGTGCCAGCGTCGAGGCTGAAATAGTCTCCGAGCTCGGTTTACTGCGGTACCACGTTCAAGGAGAACCGGAGGGTAGAAATCCAAGGAGGAGAACATTGTTGGAAAAGGGGAAACCACAACTTATTAAAATTAATTTGCTGCAGGCCAACTTCTCCTCTGAGGGTAACACAACTGTTACCGCAAATAAAACATGAGACCAAACTAAAAATGATTTCAGTAATTCTTATAGCATTTATGAGCACTGACACTGACATTAATATCTATCAATATGTTGAAATGCTTTAGTAGCACTAAAGCTGCAAAAATTAGTCAATTAATTGCCGAGTTGCTTACTGGAAAAACCTTAAACTGTTACAGAAATATAATTAATCAGTCATTTTTTTCAAACATTTGATGACTCCAGGAGGATTTGGGGGTTTGGACAACTGGTCAGACAAAACACGACACTTAACAACGTCACACTGGGCTGCATGATATTGTAATGTTATGCAGTTTGAACCGTCTTCTGATATTTTATAGACCAAATGATTAATCCAGTAATCTAAAAAACAAAACAAAACAGCAGATTATCCAAAAATGGAAAAAGACATTAGATTACCAATAACGGCACAATATATTATTACTATCATGTGAAACCTCATCACATTATTGTTTCATAATAATTCAACAACAACATTTTAGCACACCCTCTCACACAGATGTCAGTCTGTGACAGCAGTCAGGTACATTTGTTTCCACTGACTCAACGTGTTTGACTCGGCCGTCCTAACCACGCCTTGTTACCAGGGAGCCAAAACTTGTTTATCTTGATAATCTACTTTCCCGCTTCACAGCACTTTGTTTACACTACCACAAAAACACAGTGACGAAGTGTTGATCCAAAAACATGCTGGACTGTGTCACACTTTGCCACCAGGTCCCTTCTGCATTCTCATGCTGAAGAAGTGAATACCCGATTCTAAGTCCCTCTCTCACCTCTAAGATGTGGTCTCCTGGGGCCAGTCGGCCATCACGAGCTGCCAGCGAGTCCCTGACAATCTCCTGGATGACTATGTTCCCCAGCGGTGTGTCTTTCCCCCCCACGATGCGGAGGCCCAGCTCCTCCTCCGGCTCCTCTCTGAACAGCTCCACCACGTTGGCCTCGGCCACCAGACTGGACCGCAGGGGGGTGTTGTCTGGAGGAAGGAGGAACAGAGAACCAGGTGGGATAAATATGACTGCATCACTTGTTTATGAAACAAATACTTAGCTCTCACTGGCTGAGCGGCACCTTCTAAACATTTTTAGCAGCATCATAAAATAATTTGTCAAATAAGGAACATTGCCAAGGTCAGATCATTCCTGTCTGCAGCCACCTTGACAACAAGTCTTCATTTGCCCAGCAGCCACAAGAATCAATCAACTGCCCCCAACTTACTGGTGTCAGGGTTCTTAGAAGAACTACAAAATAGGCAAATTCTCCTAGCTTCATTGCGCCGGTTACCCTTGTTTTTAAATCACCGATCGACCTTGCCCCTTCTAAAATTAAAGACCTTTTCACCTCTTACACTGCTGATACCTCAGCTCCCTTTCCCTTTCTGTTTTAATGTCTGTGCAGCACTTGGTAAACTTGTTTTTGAACAGGGCTATGTCGATAAAGCTTATTATCATTATTGCTATTATTATAATTACAATGGTAAATATCCAGTATGTGATAATAAAGTTAAAATATAAATGATCTAACCATCATTCCTATCTGTTGTTGTAACCTTATTAATCCGGGAATGCAACACCGTCAACTACACAGGTTTTAACAGATCCCACGTTAGCTCAGTTTACAGACCAACTTCCTGGTTCAAAGTTGTCCAAACATGGTATTACATGCACATAGTTTTATCATGCAGTAAGGGGATCATTTCATTTCAGGTGTCACCTTCACTTTCACCAACCAACTAAAGTGGTTTGGATCATTTGCCTGCACCATCGTGCACCATCTGACTTCTTTGTAGTGACGTCACCAGACATGTCTCAGATCTGAACAATTACTGAATGTCAACTATGCAGGATTTTCCCAGAAGACTCATCAAAATAATCCCTCTCAGTTATCACTTTGACCTTAGAGTATTTTGGGGTATTTTGCCTGTATTTTCGTATTATTTTGCATTATCTGGGGCTTTTTCAGACATCACCAGCTTGGAGAAACATGGCTGATGATCTTTCCCAGGTCGTCAAATATTGACACTTGTTTGGGTGACTTAGGAACCCAAACGCATCAGTTATTGATGACCTGTAAATGACACTGAACAATCACCCGTCTTACTCCAGAATCCCATACTGTACCTGGTGTGTTGACAGACAACAAAAGAAAAATCCTCCATAGTAAGCCGTTAAGTAAATAAATGACTGCTAGAACGATAAAAATAAGGCCCATGTTGGAACAACCTGTAATTATCCTTTATAACAGCCCCATTTACAGCATACCATTGAGTGATCATTATGTAATAAGTCAAAAGGTTCTCTTAATCATATCTGTCACAGTACATACACTAAGTAAACGCTGACATTTTCTGTTGCGTCGTTTGTACTTAAAGATAAACTGAGCATTTTTTGTTCTAATCTCCTTACTGAGAAGCAAAGAGATAGATGCTCATCCTCTCTTTTAATCTCAAAGAAAAACAGCAAGAAAACAAATTCTGGAGAAAAAACCTTTACGAAGGAACCCATTTGTTTTGGCGTTTGTGTTTACAGCGCACAGTTCGCAGTAAAAAAGATGAGAAACGGAGTGGAACTTGACTTGTGATAAGCTACACACGTTTTAGCACACTGAATGGTATCTCAGATTTAGGATTGATCTGTGCAAGTATTTACATGCGACAGATAACTCCAGAGCATCGCTATCATTCTGTCTGACCTGGATGAGTCAACATGCTGACTTTTGATAAAAATAAAACTGTACATTTAAAAGTATAAACTAATCGTCTTTCACTTCCTTCTGTAGAGATTGCAAGAGCATACGACAGTCATTTGTTTAAAATAGCGATTAAATGACAACAATGCAAACGTCTCTGTAGACACTGATTACCAGTTGCCTGGAAACTATGTCTGTGGACTTTGGTCTTTGGTCGTGGTTTGTACGGTGCTTTTATGGTTTTCCCCCGGGATGACACTGTCTGGTTTAAACATCTGTGAGCTGGTGCAAGTTCCTACAACTTGGCTGATGATTCACCTGCGACAGACTCAAAGCCTCAAGGCTAAAAACATCAGCAATTCCCGTCTGTGTGTTTTGACAGCCACCCCCACTGAAGGGGACGGGAACGAGGATTTAGGGTTTTTTGCAATCATACCCAGACTGTTTCCGTTCAGGCTAGAAGCTTCTATTATTATTCAGTGCCACCAGAGACATTATAAGAAAACCGGATAACATATCAGCCAATCCTGTTGTTGTACTGATGTGACTGGAAATTCACTACAGTTTCAGCTGGTTCGGTGCGTCTTAAAGCTGCCATGTGAAAACAATGTTATTGTAGACAAACGTCTAAGGCACTGCAGATGGACAAATGTTTTGTTTTTGTAATGTTTATGTACTGGGAAATTAAATGAAGACAAAGTAGCCATTCGCAGTAATATAGATAACTGACGATGCCATACACTGAGATGCATCGAGAATTATTTTGCATTTGAAGCGTTGACAGCTGTGCGTAATCCAATAAATGGGGAACAAAGCTTGAAAACCTTCCTTAGGGCGAAGTCTACACATTTTCTTTTTAGATTTGACTTTGTTGTCACTGAGAACAAGCATAACTAAAACAGACTGTTGTTTTTGTGTCTATGTGGGTAGAAGAAAACAAAGTTGTTGTGTATAAAACATTTTTAAATGGGATAAAAATGACTCCGTACCATCCTCGCTCTCTTCATAGGCGGGATTAATCAGTCCAGGCTCGGGCTGATCTCTGGTGGGATTTCGGGACAGAGACGCTGAATGTTTAGCATCACCAGACGACTCCCCGTCACTCTTGCGTCCCTTTAGCTCGTTCCACGAGGGCCTCTTCCTTTTCTCTGCTTCCTCCCTCAGTCTTCTAAAAACAGGACATCTGAGGAGAGACAGGAACATGGAGGAAATGTGGCTGATGACTGAGCAGAGGTTTAACTCTTTTAGAAACACTTTATGGTATAATGGAAAGGTATGTTCTTAAATGTCAGGAATGGATGGACACATAAATGCAGACAAGAGAAGACAAAAAGAAAAAAATGTGAATATATATACAGTATTGAGTGGAGAAGCACTGTGCAGTTTTACTGCATTGCAGGGTGTCTGGTGAGACAGGTTGAGTCTGATTAAGTCAGTCGGAGTGCTGGGACTGCCGCTTGTTCCTCATGCCTGAACTTTGTCTCCTCACTGTTTGCACGGAGAGGCTGCAGCAGGGCAATCTGCCACCCACAGCTGACTGCGTCACGGCTGGCCACCAGGATGATAAGCACCACAAAGGCCATGTGAACAACACGACTGCTGACCTGCAGCTTGCCTCCAGCTCAATAATAACTAGTTTGTGTGTTCATAGAGGAACTGAGCAAGGAGGAATAAATAGCACAGCTTCAAAGAGGAAAAAAACACTGTCTGAAAAAGGGCACGATGAGGAGAAACAAACAATTTTGATTACAGTTATTTTACATTCTTGAGGAGACAGAATTCTTTTAACATGACTTAAAACAGTGAACATTAGAGGTGCTGTTAGGTGGATGTTGTTAGACTTAGCATAACGACGGTGGCTGTTTCCACCATGCTTTCAGTCTTTGTGATAAGCCAACCCAGTTCTGGTTGTAGCTTCATATTTGACAAACAAATATGAGAATGATATCAACCGTCTTATCTTACTCTTGGAAAGAAAGCACACTGCTAGAAATATCAAACTATTTCTTTTGTGGGGTTGGTTTTCAGTGGATGGTAGGAAGCCTAAGTTCAAAACCTAAGAGCACCAGAGACAATCTTTGGTGGATCTATACAAGGTCCAGGAACATTATTGTACCATCCTATTAACATGCCACCTGTCTTGTACTTTAAAATACTACTCGCTGTGATGTAAAACTCTTCAGATGTTCTCTCCCTGTTAAAAGTCTCCCAATGTCTTATGACAAAACTTCAGTATACTGATGTCATGTCTCCCCATTCCTTACATCATCCGTGTGTTGCCTTTGTGTTCTGTGTGAAACAGTCTGTTGTTGGTTGTTTGTTTGTTTCTCCAGCTGCAGCATAATAAACAAGAAGCTTCTGCTTGAGGCAAGGTCAGCCTCAGCCTAGATTTGACTTTTCTACAACAAGCTGCAGAGGTGACTGAAGGGTCAAATTGATGTTTTTGTGCAGGATTACATTACATGTACAAAACAGCTGCTTGTGACATTGTGAAAGAAAAAAAACCCTTTAATTACTTTCTTTTGCATGTAAAATATATAATATAATATAATATAATATAACATAATATAATATAATATATATATATATATATATATATATATATATATATATATATATATATATATATATTTCTTTTTTTTCTTTTCTAATAACACTATAGCCTTCATAGCCTGCTTTACAACTACTTAATGACAGGAAGTTTTCAGCAACTTTCTGAACTGATGGCAGGGATGTCGTGAGGCAGTAGCTCAGGGACATGCCAGGGCAAAATTGATGTGACAGACAGATAAACATCAGCCTCTGCCATCAGTTAATATCATCTTATTTACTGATTGACTGATATCGGTGCATCCCTCTATGTGAACACTGAACCACCCTGAGTATTTGATAGAGACAGGGAACATATTTCTTAAACACACGTTGTGGCCAATAGTTTCAGCCAAGTAAAAGGTCAAACAATAACCCCTGAACATGCTGTCTGCACGCCATCCTTAGTCTTACCTGTTGTGCAGGTGAGGCTGCAGTTCACAGCGCTGCATCTGCTGCTGACACTCTGTATTGTGGGGGCACATCACAGTCAGCTTGTCCAGCAGGTTCCTGACCAGCAGGCTGGAGGGACGGCACTGGTGCAGCTGCAGCCGCTGGCGGTCAACAGGGCAGAAGTCCTGCTCTTTCAAGAAGTTACTCAGACAGTGAAAGCAATATGTGTGGCCACAAGGGGTGTCCATAGGTCTGATGAGGGGCTGCAGACAGATGTGGCAAACCAATTCATCGTCCACATCGTCCTGGTACTCATACAGGTGGCTTTCCAGGCCATCGTGCTGCTGGCCACACTCCTTACAGACCCGCGCCCACGACAGACCCGGAGCGCTGCCGACAGCTTTGGTTTCAGTTGTAGCCATGAGCTGATTGAAATCAGTCCCAATTTGTTTGTCTCTTGGAAATAATGACGTCCTCTTATCTCCGCAAAAAACCTTGTTGGATAAACTTCACAAGAATGTGTCTGCGTGTCCAAAGCTAAAATCCATTCCGAAATCCAAAGTCAAAACAATGATCCAGAGTCAAAAATGTTATCTCCACGTCTTCATCTTGATTTTCTGTTGAGAGAGAGACACAGTAAGCTCCAAAGCAGAAGTTGGACTATTTCTACTCATACCGACCAGCTCCACAGGAAATGACAAATCCACAGAGCAGCAGCAATATGGCACCGAGCTGCAGCTGCTTCCTCTCAGCTAGCTTCCTGAGGGACAAAAGGAATTCTCATCTCAGCTAAAAAGTCGCCGTGCTCCACTCTGAAAGGGCTAAACTCTGTGAAATGAGGCAAGAGAAAACCTGACTAGAGTCAAACCCCTGCTAATGGGAAGGAACAAAGGCATGGCGCTACACGAGAGTAAGAATTTTGAATGAACTGGGCAGAAATACAACCCCCATCACTAATGACCCCTTGCACCCAATCGGCAGTGGTCTCCATCCCTTTGTGCAGCTCCTAATCTCCTTTAATTCCATCACATAAGGGGACTGCTGATTAGGAATGCATTCCTCTGAGAAACTTTTGGCCACACCAAATATATTTAATAACCTCACATATAAATGACACCAAATACATAGTTAAACTTAATACAATGTTTACTGGTTGTGCAACAGCTCAATTTAATTCTGATGGCTCCCAGCGAGAAGATTGGACTCAAACCTGGTGAGAAGTAGCCAATTTATTCAGGTTTCATAAATCATAAAATCAAAACTGATTTTTTAATTAATTTCACAGTCTGGGGAAAGAAGCTGCTCTCTAGTCTGGTGGTATAAAACAAAGTTTATTTAATTTCACCCACCTTGTGTCTAAATGGGAATCAACAAAAAAGTATCTTGTAGTAGCTTTAGATAGCTTAGATAAATTGCATCCAATAAAACATCCGTGTGGATTTTGAACAAAATCAAATGTTTTTACATTTATTGACTGCTCATTATGTTAAGTGCAATAAGCGCCATTATCTTTCAGTAAATTCCTTTTGTACAATTTAAGCCAATAGTTTTGCTCCGGATATTTTCAAAGGCATCTATTTATAAGAATTTGTCTGAGGGACTGGTAGCCCAGAAGTGTACAAAACACCACCTAAAAACACGAAGGAACAAAGAAAACTGTTCCCTTGCACACCAAAAAGACAAAAATAAGCCACCACAATGAACTCACTACCTCCAGTTCCCCTCCCTTTGTAAACCCCAGTCAAGATTTCAGCCACAAAGAGACTTCTTTATCTTCACAGTTACTGCCTTGGAGCAACTCACCCGAGATGATATCTCTGTTGTCAAGCGCCCAGTAGCGACTGCACGCAAACGAGACTCTAGCCTAGCAGCTGCCTGAAGCCTGAATGAAACCAGAGCCCTGCCTCTCCAGCAGCACACCGTCAGAATAACGTCTAGTGTGTGTGTGTGTGTGTGTGGAGGGGCATATATTTGTGTGTATGAGAGTGGATGAGTATGAGGTCTGACTGCACCGGTGTAAGGAATGCAGGGGGAATTGGTGTAACTAGGCAGAGTGAGCGTAAAGCAGAAGTGTTCCTTCAGCATCTGTCAATGCGAGTGAACGTGTGTGTGTGTGTGTGTGTGTGTGTGTGTGTGTGTGTGTGTGTGTGTGTGTGTGTGTGTGTGTGTGTGTGTGTGTGTGTGTGTGTGTGTGTGGGGGTTGGGGACTCAGACTGCTGATGTTGCACAACTGCAGGTAAAATACTCTCAGTGGCTGAATGACTGCAAACACACAGGAGCGATTACAAATATGTGTGCGCACACACGCCTCTCCACATAAGCGCACACCGGCTGAGGTCACACAGGCCTTCTTTCTCTCTTTGTCTTCACTTTGTACAAGTGATACCTTGTCCTGTAACAGATAGGGGTCATGGATCCTGTAGCACAGAGAGGGATGTGCGGTAGAAACCAGGCTGTGCTCCACTTATTTGGAAATCACATGACCCGGAGCAAGAATGTGAAACAACAGATAAACATACAATATACTTAAATTAAATACAATGTGCTGCCCAACTGCAAAAGGTACAGTCAGTTCCCTAATCAAGAAACCATTCACTCCTATCAAGGTGTATTATTTGCTTTCTGATTGAGTGGCAACATAAACTAGCCTGGAGACACGGCCGACTAAAGAGAGCACCCAGTAGGTTTCACTGAAGATGCAGCATGTCTTCAGTGGAGCTGAGGTTCACTTCACAGGAAGACACGCAGTGACCACGTAAACCCTCCTGATTACCGTGACTGAAGGTTGTTGCTGGCTCTGTAACGATCCATCACTGTACACCAACACCACACTGACACAGCAGTATATCTCCATGTTTCTCAAGGATGCAGGCAGCAATACATCAATAAAGGGACTCGTCTTTCTCGGGATCCTCCACGTGAAATGGAGACTTGTCAAAATGCAAAAGCTTAATGAAAAAAAGTGAATGGCAGAAACAATTAGTAGATTGACTGATTAGTCAATGAATCAATTAGTCAACAGCTTTTTAAATGTGAGCTTTGCTGCTTGACTGAAGCTACCTTAGGGTTACAGACTGTTGGTCAGACATCTTAAGGCTGATTTATGGTTTCACACAGGCTCTACACAGAGTCTACAGCATAATCTATGCAAGAGGCCTACATGTGCAGTAGAAGGAGGTTGGGGGTTACAGCAGTGGCAGAGTCTGGATGCAGGACTTTGTTTAGGCAAGGCAGTGTTTGCCTTTGGGCTGCTGGTGAAGCTGCAGCCTGCACTTCAAACATCCAGCCCGTCCACTCTCTCTGGCCCAGAGATACTCTAGCAGCGAAAAGTATTATAACCAAAGAAGAGCAACAGCTGGCCCCTCAGGAAAGACTGCAACAGCCGAAGAGGTTTGTTTGTTTACCGGGGAGACTACAGGTCGAAATGTCCTGTATTAGCACCACTGCTTAGCACCAGAGGAGAAGTCGGTAACGATGCCAGCGAGTGGCGATGCTACCAAGATCACAGTCATTGCAATCTGTGTTGCTGCGATGTACAGTTACATTACTGGGGAGGAGCACATCAGCCGTCACTGCACCGAAATGCAGTCAATAGTCAATAGGATATGTAGAATCAAATCAAATCAATGTTATATAAATAGCCCAAAATCACAATCACATTGCCTCAATGGGCTTTACAATCTGTACAGTGAACAACATCCTCTGTCCTTAGACCCTCGATTCGAGTGAGGAAAAACTTCACATGTTGATGGAAAAAAAAAACCTTTGAACAGGGTAAAAAAAAAAACAATGGAAGAAACCTCAGGAAGAGCCACAGAGGAAGGATCCTTCTTCCACGATGGACAGACATGCAATAGATGTCACGTGTACAGAAAAGAGCAACAAATCACAGTTTATAAGTTACATTAACAGAAAGAATAAATCAATATAACAACAACAAATTAAAGTAACAAGTGATAATAAAAACACCACAAGCAAATAAGCAACACAAGACAGATTTATATAATCGATGGGGTGAAATATGCTTCCACTGGTTCACAGTCAACCACACTTTATGAGGGAACGCCTTATCCAAATCAAATGCCTTGTAATCATGTGACAGTCTAAGCTTTGGAGGGAAATGTCTGTGGCCCTTCGGTGTCCTCCGGTCTCCCAGAGGATTACCCGTGTTGGCGTTCCTTCAAAGCTGAGCCACATCACTCGCTTTCATGGTTGATATGAGTGAGTCACATGTGCCGACACACCCTCGCTGAACACAGGTGAGGCCGCGTTAGATTAATAATGTCTCCGTAAGAGCTCGTGAGACAGAGGTAGACATGACACACACATCCTATCTTACACCACTGTCTGGTATGAACAATCAAAATAACACATACGTAAATCCAGCATATAAAATGGAAAATGAATCAAATTAATACAGAGAAGCGAATGACTCCTATTCATCAGTGTCTCAGTATGACATAAGCAGGTAATAAACTCCAGGATGTCTCAGATTACACTTTTATGGCTTCACCAAATACACAACCCTTATCATCAGAGTTACGAGAATATCTTTTATGATCAGTGCCTGTCTTAAATCTAGAGCACTGTTTCCTTTGTAATTGAAATAAAACAGCATGTATTTTGGGCGCTGTTTGAATATTATGTAACTGCTATAGCAACAACATGCAGAGTCGTCTGCTTTGACTACAATGACCAATATTTGCATTTCATATCCACGCCAAACAAACCATCTGAGGGACATTAAACGTGGCATTCTCCAAAGTGTTTCCACTCAAACCTCGTACTTTGTACATTCATACAGCCGAACCACCTGGATTCTCAGCCTCACTGCAGAGACGCACACGTGTTGTGGTACCAGTGTTTCGCCTACAAATCACACACTGAGGTTAAGCTTGTATTCACAGGGCCTCTGAGCCTCCCAGTGCACAATGGCCTTACCGCACATACCAAACAAACGCCACCCATGGCCTTAACTTATCATCAGCCAAGGATGATGACAGCATGACTGGCAGAAGGTGACAGTGTTTCATGAACACAAGTTTCTAATTTCCAACAGAGGAAGTCACCAACTGAATCAACCAATTAAAGCACAAATGAGTGGTGATACTAAGCTGATGACAGATTTGACTCAGAATAGATACGTATAAAATGGTGAAATACGGCTGTTTGGGATAACAATTGTCACTGATAAAGAAAATTATTAAAATCATGATGATGTGACATACGTTGGGGTCTGAACCAAACAATTTGCTTGCTTACATCTGGAGAACAAGGACAGGACATTTCACAGATTTTACCTTGATCAATTAATTGCATCTTAAAATCTTCTACTCTCTAGTCTGTGTATTTGCAGCAGCTACTGTAGCGATGACAAAATACTAGAATATTCCTATCAAAAAGAAAAAATACAGCCAAATGTTTGACGTTGATGTGTAGCTTGACATAATCATTATAAATTAAGTCAAGTTCAGCATTTGTGCCTCTTTTGTATGTTGACCAGCAGAATGACTGTTGTGCTGTAGCCATAAATCGATTATTTGTCAACTATTTAATAAATCCCAACAGTGTGAGTAACTTTTTAAGAGAAAAAAAAAAAAAGTCAAGTGTCTCTATTCAAGCTTCTTAAATGTGGATATTTTCTGGTTTCTTTACTCTCTGTAACAGCAAAATGAATAGTTTTGGGTTGTGGACAAAACAAGATATTTGAGGGCTTCAGGAATTACTTCTCACCATTTTCTGATATCGTACAGATCAAACAACGCATTGATGAATTAAGAACACTATTCGACAGTCGGGATGTGACGACAAAAGATTTTCATCGCGGATCATGATACAAAAACAAAACCCCACTCACAATGAGTTGATCATTGACGTACAGTCCTATGTCAGGTCCATGATTTCTGAATCTCCTGAGTCTGTCTTCGTCTGAAGGCATGGCTTGTACAAAAACACGTTAAATCAGATGTGTGAAGTTATTAGATTCCCA
This sequence comes from Diplodus sargus, assembly GCA_903131615.1. Taxonomy (NCBI): domain Eukaryota; kingdom Metazoa; phylum Chordata; class Actinopteri; order Spariformes; family Sparidae; genus Diplodus; species Diplodus sargus. The sequence goes on from CAEMYA010002105.1 coordinate 4,018,777, forward strand.
GCAGAGGACGACAGGGAGATGATGTTACCACCATGAATTTAAACATTGTAAGATTAAAGTAATTCCACTATGTTCTGATGCAATTTTAAGAGTTTTAAAGACTTTTTTGATGATCATCTGGATAATATCGTGAATCAAATTTATGTTCTCGACGGGGTAATCATAACATTAAATACTGATATCCATCTCATGCCTATCCGACAGTGAAGATCCTTGTGCGTTGCAGCCCTGAATGATGGTATTTCTCATAAGTTAGGACAATATTAATGAAGTGCTCATCAATCAATCAGACGATGATACTACGAGCAAAGTTTCATTTTGTGTCGAGCCTTCTTAGTGTTTTAAAGATAGAGATTTTGATGCTAGCGTAAAAGTGCCCCATGCACTCACACTGAAAATGAGCTTGAGCCGAAAACGAAAATACAGTCAATCTTAAAAGTGCCTCTTTCGTTGTAATTATGCTTTTGCATGAAGGTTTGACTCATATACATTCACAAAGACAAAGCCTTGGTTGCATTTTGGCGAGAGTTTCACTTTAAATTGTAACTTGTCCTAAAAAAGGAAGCTCGTACAGATACCGTTGAGTGGTAATGGATTATATGTATAAACTAATCATATATGTTTAATAACTACAGCGATCGAATACCTGTAGTGGAGCAAAGAAGTATAATATTTCCCCCCTGGAGTGCAGTGAAGTGTGAAGCAGCATTACATGGAAATACTCAACTGTACCCAAATGTACATGTACTTCCAACACACACAGAGGTATAAATCAATTCCCCATTTGTTAATGCTCAGTAACAGTCACAGGGAGATTTTGTAATCACTCTCCTGCCTGCCTGGATGTGTGTGTTGTCACTGGAACCATAAATAACTCACTGCCCCTCTGTCCTGTCAGCTCATGGCTGTCGGTTTGTCCCCTAATCACCACAACAACGTGACAGATCCAGATGACAGAAGAGGTAATAAAAGTTAGCCGTCATAGTTTTTCGCTCACATCGACGGTATGAGGGTTAAAAACAGCAGCTCGCCACCACGAACATAGCTTCACCTTCATGTAAACCTGCTGACACGGCGCTAACTGCTACACACACACCTTGAGGACGGGAACTCACTTTTTTTCTGCCACAATGTGCCCCAAATACACCCACATTTCACTATTAAACACGGGCTGTGCGCTCACTTAAAAGTGTGGAACAGCTTTGTTTGAGGGTTATTAACACGAAAGAGGAGATTTGGCTCAAGTCGAGACCGAAACTGGTCTTACCTGTGTGAAGGTTGTTTTCCGGAAGCAGCTAACGTGCGGGCTAGCTAAAACAAAGACATCAGTGTGAAGTCTGGAAGATAACGACTTTTTTTAAAAAAGCAGCAGAAAACACCGGACAGCATCCACAGCTCACCGCCGTGGTCACGTTTCTTTCTCTCTCTTTTTTTTTTCTTTACCGCATTGCTGTCGGTGAGTTAGCACAGTCCTCCGTCCCAGGTGTGGTTCAACCTACAGGCGGAGGCTGGGCGACTTTCCCAGTTTCGAGCAAACATACTTGAGCCAAGAGCCGTTGAGCTGCACAGTCAGGAAGACAGAGAAGAAGAAGGAGGAGAAGAAGAAGAAGAAGAAGAAGAAGAAGAGGTCCAGGCAGGTGTACACACAGCTCTCATCTGCTCCTGTGGCTCATGTGTCTGCAGTGTTACCTTTACCTTCCCTCTCTCTCTTCTCACTACAACACTACAGTTAAATAACCATTATTACTATAACTTTACAGACAGAATAGTTCATTAAAGGTGCATTATGTAGGTTTTTGGGAAGACATTTTAATCAGAAGAGAAAGATCTTAAATGACTGATTGTTATGTCCTTAGACCTTATAATTTATGATGACTTATTTAAGACTCTTTGATTGATGATTATGTTTATATGCATATAATAATAATAAGAATACATTTTATTTAAAGGCGCCTCTCTGGGCACTCGAGGAACACTGTACAAGACATAATTAAAAGGAACAGTAAAAGAAAAATAGAGAAAAAAGAAAACAGAGTAGGACAAATGGACAATTAAGTGGGGTATGCAATTCTAAAAAGGTGAGTTTTTAGTCTTGATAAAAACATTTACGAGTCTATTCTTACCTTTTTATTATAGTGTTTAGTTTTTACCATGATTATTGTTTATTGTAATATTTCTGTCCTTTGGCTGCTGTGGCAAAGAACTTTTCCCATTTGCGGGACAGTAAAGGAATTCTGATTCTGACGCGATTGAAAATATTTGTTCCCTCACAAATGAAAAGTTAAAGTGACGTCAGTACATTTTAAGGCATTTTTAGTAATTATTTTAAAGGTGCACCATGTAGTTTTTGGGTAAGACATTTAAATCCGTAACGTTGACTGATTTTGTGTCCATACAGACTGATAAGTAAATTGATCTTAAAGTGGCACTGTATCGTTTTAGAGAAGAAATTCAAACTCAGAAGTTTGATATTTATGCTATTAATGAGGTAGTAATACAAACTCAGAAATATTATTTTCTTCCATAATTGAATAAACACTCTGTTCTCAGAGTAAAATAGGGTCCCAGAGCACTCTTTTGAGCTAGAGAGGTGGCAGGGTCCGCCACATATAAACAAAGTGAAACAGTATGAAACTGTGTTGTTCTTTAAGGTCAGTTTGCCAATGAAGATCTTTCTCTTCTCATTAAACTTTCTTCCCCAAAACTTCATAGTGCACCTTTACAGGACAACATAATTGCATAAATGTGTTTGACTTTGTTTATATGTGGCAGACCCTGCCATCTTTCTAGCTTCAAACGGTGACCTTATGTTCCTCTGAGAACAGCTTGTTCAGTTATGGAAGGCTGAGTTTGCTGCATCAGTATGGACAACATAATATAATATAATATAATAATATGAATACTGCAGCACGATGCACTTCATGACATATATTACTTATATATGACTCTATAACTTTACCTTTATAACTAATCTACTCAACTGAAGTTTACTACAGAACATATACTTGTACATGTAGTCAATAATTCTTCTGCACTTTTACATAAGTAGGATTCTGAATGCAGGACTAACTTGTAATGGAGAAGCCTACTTTTACATGTTGTATCAGGTACCTTCATTTAAAGGTGCACTCTGTAGTTTTGGGGAAGAAATTGTTTGTTGTTTTTACACCTAAACAAACTAAATAAACAGACTCTATTAATTTTCATAAATAAACTGAATAAACCAACTAACCTGGAACAGAATGTCATACTGTTTCACTTTGTTTATATTTGGCGGACCCCGCCATCTTTCAACATTCAAATAGTTCTTATTTTCCTATGAGAACAGGTTGTTTGTTCCGTTATGGAAAAAAAAAATCTTTCCTCATTCATTGAAATTCTGTTGAATTTCCTCTGCAAAACTACACACAGTGCACCTTTAAAACAATAACTCAACAGCATGTTAATGTCTCACATATTAATTAAACAGTGTTATATTAAGAATGATTGATGATGGCAGTAATGAAAATTGGAAAGCTGACATTTTACGTCACATTCAGATTCAATATTTTCTCTTGACCATGACATCCTGGTGTGAGGTACAAACATAAACCAAAACCAAAGAAGAACAGCAAACAACCAAAATAGTTATTTAAAGAAAAGTAAAACATTACTCAAAAATGCTCCTACTTTACATACAATCTTTAATTTATCAGCCTCCAATGATAGTATCAATTCAGTTTCTCTCTATTACCGATATTTGTGTTTTTACACTCAAACCAAACATGATTTTCATCCCCCAGACAACTATCATCACATAAAGTACAAAATCTTTCATTTCCTTCCAGACCTTTGTATCTCCCTGTTATTTTAGGAATTCTGTTTTTAGAAACTCTGGGATTATAAATAGCCTGGATGAACCGCCTGCTCTCACAAAGTAGATTTCCTTTCAAACTTAAACGCATCTTTCAGTTCACAGTATAGATCGACATGATGATGTATTCTTCAGTTCGTAACACCACGTCTGCAAAAACTGATCTTTAAAAAACTGAAAAAATAAAATGTTAAACATAAAGCACAGCTCGTCCGTTGTAATCTAAGTCCCAAGTTGATTTGAGACCTTATTTGCACCTTTATTAAGCAGAAATCCTCACTGAGGCTGCTGAGCTTAAAGCATTAGCACGCACCCTGTCTGAAGTGGGAGCACGAGCTTGACCGCACTGGGGGTGAGGCAGATTGGATTATGATGGACGAAGTTGTTTGGACACATTATATATTTGATGTTTTTTGTGCGTCCCAATCTAATTCAGTTGTTCAAGAGAACGCTGCTACTCTGTTTTGCTTTGAAGCTCCAGAAATGTTTTGTGGACTATGAAACGTCACTTTCCGTCAGCTTGAGGGTGAGAAGGTAATGACGGAATTAACTTTTTTAGGTGAACTGTTCCTTTAAGTTACCCAGTAGCAGGCTACATAAAGTAATTAGAATCAGCCCTACATTTACTGCAACATTAAACAGATATAAACATTATTGCACCACTGATTAACATCCAGTAAAATATTAAATAGTTTAGTGGGATTTTGGATGCAGGCTTCCTGCATTTTTACACAGTATTATTGCTACTTTTACTTACTTTAATAATATATGTAATTACTTCTTCCATTTCTGCTTTTAAACCCCACTGGACACAGATTGGTCATCGTCACTCTTCCTATAATCCTACTTGCCTACATTTCTAAACTTCCTGTCTTGTCAAAACATCTGTACGTGAACACCTGGATGACGCTGATAGAAAAAATAGTACTAGTTCTGGGACAGTGCCAGTTAAAAGGACTGTGACACATGAGGGCACGGTGTTAAGCACCATACCCCCTGCAGAATGGAAGGGAAGTCTCTGCGCCATAAAACATCCCTGTGAAAGCCTGTTTCCCCCAGGATTTATAGCGGCGGTAGGAAACCTCAATGCAAAGTGACATTTGCTGATACAAGCTCACAGAGAGAGACACTCCATTGTGGCAATACAGATGTCAATTGCTCTATATTTTATAAGACAGACAGGAAGCTAAGTTTAGGCATTAGTATTTACTGAATTACTGAACGGCTTAACTCCGGTTGCAACTAATGATTTATTTCATTGTCGATTAATTGATCCGTTGTTTGGTCAGAAGATGATCAGAAATGTTGATCCGTGTTTCCCAAAGCCCAAGATGACGTATTTAAATGTCTTGCTTTGTCCACAACACAAATATATTCAGCTTTCTGTCACAGAAGATTAAAAAAACAGGAAATAAAATCACGTTTTAGATGCCTGAATCAGTGAATTATGCCTTTTTTCTCTCAAAAAAGTACAGATTAATGGATCTTCAAAATACTTGTCAATTAAATTAATAGCTGACAACTAATCGACTGAGCACACCAAACAGTTGTGTTTTGTTATTTCACAACAGAATAATCTGAAATGTGTTTGCCATGACGTGGTTTAAGACACAGTTTTATTTAAGGAGCTTTATGTAATTGCCTCACTTTCAGATTCAGGAAAAACTCTACATCACTCAGCTTTTCGCACAATGCACCTCATTCTGATAATGCTCGTCGAACCATTTTAAACTAGGTCATATTTTAAAACGCTAAATATAGAACAACAAAGTCTGGAGATCTTTGACTGCTAAGTACAAACAAATCTCTTGAAGTGATCACATGGCGTGGCGACAGTTTCGGCTGTCAGAGTCAGACGTAGTGCACCAAAAACATTGCTTAAAAAACAGCTCGACAGCTGATCAAGTGTTGAATTTGGACTGAGTAACAAACAGTTGGAGGGATGTTTGAAGACTTCCTCCAGTGTTCATCAGCATAGATGAGAAAGAGTGACACCATGTGTTTGGACGAGGTATCATAACTGAGTTGCTTGAAGTTTCCGTCCTTGTCCTTTAGTTTGTTTGTTGGTTTGTCAGCAGGATTACACAAAAATCATTGAACGGATTTCTAAGAAGCTTGGATGGAGGATGTGTCTTGGCTGTGAATATAACTCATTAACTCTCAGGTTGGATCCATGAAGTTAAAAATGGATCTTGATGAAAAAAAAAAATCAGGCCTGTTTAGGTGGGTGATATCTGTGAGTGAGCGCAATTTGATGTGAAACCAAATAAAAATCTAGTGGATTTACAGTAAATATATTTGAAATTGGATCAGGCTCGATTGAACTGAAGGGGCCAAGGCGGAGGTATGCGCTCTACTAGCCGTCGACTGATTTCACATGGCACAGTAGTGAATTACACTGAAGTCACATCATCAGAAATCCAAAACAACTGTGCCGATTTGAGATCTCGCGCAGACATCTGGCGTCCTTTTGGCAAATTGTTCTTCACGGCGCTGCACTGGGTCCACTCCTCCTGATGGGAAACTTGGAGGTGGGGTGAAAAAAAAACGCAGAGACAAAGATAAACACCAACCTAACAATACAGTACATCCTGAAGCTCTGTCTCGCTCTCGCACACACACACACACACAGAACAGGCCCACAGCTCTGTGTTTGAGCTGTGGTACCTCCAAACAAGAAAAAGGGGCTGTTTGTCTTTCCTGGGATCAGTAAACATCCTCAACACAAACAAGTTCCTCTGGAGTGAGAGAGGAGAAACTCACACCGTCAGGGCAGCTGCACTCTCACTCCGCCGCCGCCTTTGATGTCCTTCAGAGGGAGCTGATAATGAAGGCCCCTTACATCTTAATTCTTTTAATTGGAGCGTGGATGTAACAGGTTGCTGATACCTTGCTGTGTCTGTCTTGGCTCGATGTGAACTAAGGGGCATATTTAAAAGAAGTCGTGATCATTATTTTTCATGTTTTTCCAGCTTAGCTTGTTAAAGGAAAGCGGAGCTCAGTGGTTTGGTCTGAATATTACCCTGTTAAAACATTCTGTATTTCTGTAATAAACAACCAATATGATCCATCCAAACCCCAAACCAGCAGCACATCAATCAGTACTGTCTGAATCAACCTCAAGCCCCAAATAAAACTTTAAAACTGGTCATGAATAGAAACCAGGGTTCCAGACTAACTTTTCAAACCTGTACTAGTGTGCCTCACTTTTTCATTTAGGTGCAACCAGCAATACATTTTGATTTAACACATTATGGAAATTATTGTCAACAGGAGTAAATGCGCAAATGCATGTTTTTCTTCATTTAAATCACAGCACATGCAAGAAGTAATTACAATAATCCTCATGCAACAAGTTTAAAAATTGACCTTTTAGTTCCAGGCGCACCGCAGCGACGATTGACATTTTTTTAGTTGCACTCAACAGATTTGCAAAGTAGTCGCACACCTGGACTATCATGCTTAAAATGTTCTTACAACAGGTGAAGCAGTGTAGTTTGCAGCAAACATAAGTAGACAGGAATAAATGGTGCATTTGTTGGGGACTATTTTTCATCTACACTTAGTTTTCTGCTGAGTATTTGGACCGTCTCAGAATAAATCAGTGCCCATATTCATTACGATGTCTCTCATTCATGTTGTTTCTTTAGGTTTTTGGACAATAATAAAGGTCCACTGCACAGATTAATTTGCTATCGTCAGCTGCACAGACAATATTTGTTAGTTTTGGTCTTTTGATGGAATTTGTTGGCAATTGTAAATGTATATAAGTTATCATTTAACTGTCAAGTACCTACAAAGAGAGATTCTCTAGTCACAAGGACATGAGTGTCTGTTCTTTTTGTTTCTAACTGTTGCTAAGGGGAAACCAAGGACACTTCAGCTCTGCAGCAGCTTGCTAACCCCCCCTCTGGCCAATATGGGCTGGAAAAAAAAGAAAACCCTCCTCCATCCTGCCCTGGGCGAGACAGCGAGGCATTTGGTTCGGGCCACAGCTTGCACTGCAGCCCCAGGTCCTGTCTGGCCTCCACATGACGGCTTTTAATCAGTGACTTATGGGACAAAACCCACCAGACCACACTGTCACATTCAAGCTTCTCTTCGGTGGACTCATTGTGGATTTTGCCAGGTCATGGCTTTAGATGTGCTGCATCATAAAACAAATGTGTCTTTCTTTTATATTATTGTTATAATAACAGGGATTTGGCTGGTCGCTGACATCACAAAAGGGCATTTTTTGGGTGTTTTCTGGTTGAAAAACATGTTAACAGTGCTACTCTAGTGTGAAATCCTGAGGACAACAAGCTTGTGTGTTTGTGTGTGTGCATCCGCAGAGTCTTTCCAGTCTTCCCTGTGTAAATATGCTTAGCCCCAGATGATCTTCAAGGGCTCGCTTGTTTGTACCTGCCGTGTCGTTCTGCTCGTCCACCCAGCATGACACCCTGTAGCCCAGGATCAGCCCCTCTGAGATCAAAAGACCTCGGTGATTCTTATCAGATAATATTCTTGTCCGCCTTCCCTCCCCTTTGAGTCCAGCCTCCTCACACTGTTGACCTGAGCCATGCACACTGTTCCTTATGGCCCTTTGGCCTTTCCTCTTCTTATCACCGTGATGGCCAGGCCGTGATAAGGCAGGTCCGGCCTCAGGACAGAAGGAGGGAGCTGTCCGCTCTTCTAAACCTCCACGGTTGCATAACTCGGACACTTCGGGGCAGTAAAGAGGTTATCTCAGCTCTGCGCAAAAAAGACACAAGTGAAACATCTCTCACCATGCAAATTATACAGCTCATAAATGTGTAGATCACTTAAAGTGCCACAGACAAAAGATCTATATCAGCCCCACCTCATTACGTTATTTTTTAACATTGTTGGCTTTGAATCAGGATTACACCTGATCTTCTCGCCGTCGTCCTCTTTGTCCAGAGAGGCTGAAACCTGCTGCGTCACAGCCGCATTTTAACCTCGACGCGTGACAATCTGTCTGCGCGTTGCATGCATTTATGAGTATGCATTCAGGCCGAGCAGACAGGCAGGGAAGACTGGTGTCCAAAGTCACGACCCTGCCCTGACCTGGATGAAGGAAATGGTCACGCTGCTCGAGACAAAGCAGGCCAAAGGAGAGTCTGAGGGGCTGGCTGGTCAGCCTCTAACAATGGGGTCCGTGCTCTAAGACCGCGGGCCACACAAAGGCCAGTGAAACCCCCTCCTCTCGCTCTCACATTGCAATAGAGCTGGCATTTCACACTGGCCTGTGAACAGCCATTCAATCAAACTACTGTTTAACCTGACCCCTGGCCTGCACAGAAATCAAGATGAGTCTGGCGGGATGTATTTAGGTAGCTGACCTCGCCGCCCGGCTGCTGCCTCTACTTCAGTGAAAAATTGCAATCTGTAAACGCGCCATGTTTCCTATTTTGTAATTGCCGCGCCAAATTCCTGTGAATATTCCTTAAAAGCACGTAATCAATAGGCCACCCAATAAATAATGTGTCTAGTGATGGGCTTGCAAGAAGCAATAGCTCCCTGGGGAACAAGAGACAGCACCAGACCCTTCGTCTGGGTCAACTCCCCTCGAGCCGGGGCTGAGAGAGGCAGCCACATGACCCTCTGTGCTCTCAATGGGCTGCTCCTCCCCTCTACCTGTACATGGCTCGGATCAAGGTGTGGGGGCCGCATATCAAACAGACTGGGGCCTTTGATGTGGATGGAAACACAAACACTGATTTGAGGAGAGTCGTAACAGCTTATTTGTTCCCTTTAGTCATTCATTGAGCCGCTTGTTGAATGTGTATGTCTTCAAAGGGCTGCTGCATGCACCGGCGGTACAGTAGCCGAGGAGGCCCTGAGAGCGCCCTGGCCCTCGTGGGTTGTGGTGGGAAGGCCATCTGGCTTCCTGTTCCTTAGATTTGATATTGATTTATTGGCTGTACATGGGAAGATAAGGGGGCACCAGCTGCCAGAAGTTCTCCTCTGCATCCTCGCAGACAATGGCCCTCCTGGTCATCCACATCCTGACAAGATAGGTGATGCATCATTCCTTGTTAGGATCTAACACGGCAAATAGAAAAATCAGGTGAAACAATGTGACATTTCTGCACAAATTCCAAATTAAATTATCCTTAAAAACCGCTGATTTTCACTGGCACAGTTAAATAAATGTATTTTTTTTAAACCTCACAATAAGTTGGAGAATTTTCATTCCAGACTAATTGTTTATTTAGATAAACTTGAATTTCCCGTTTAACCCACTGATGTTCAGCCCTGTTTGGTTTCATTATTTATTTTAAATTGCATGGCATGACTTGCACATTGTATCCACAACAAAACAAGTTACATCAGATGTGTTTAAATGATACGGATTAAAAAACGAGGTTACATCACAGTATTTATTCACTCGCCATTTGAGCAGGAAGACCTCGTGATGTATGATGACTTATTCAAAATTCTCGGATTGTTTTTCACAAATAAAGATTTTTATCCAATATGTGATGCTAAAAATTATTTGTTTCCACACAAATGTAGCGTTAAAGTGTTGTCAGTACGTTTTAAAGCATTTCTAATTGTTATTTTAATGTCGTTTTGGGTAAAGAAGTTTTAATCAGTATAGAGAGAACAAACTAAATAAACAGACTCTCTTCATTTTCATGACCGAATAAACTGAATAGACAAACTGACCTTAAAGCACAACACAATTTCATACTGTTACACTTTGTTTATACTTGGCGGACCCTGCCACCTTTTCAGGTTCAGGCAGTGTTGTTTATTCAGTTATGGAAGAAATAAATATTTTTAAATGTATTATTACCTCATTCATGTTGCAGATATTACAATCCTGAGTTTGAATTTCTTGTCCAAAAATACATAGTTCCCCTTTAAAGGTTTGGTAATATTACGATTATTATTGGGATAAAATCGTGAACTGCAACAGTTAGAATAATATGACATGTTCACATCATCCCGTGCCTACACACAGTCACAGAGGGTATTTTTGGTTTATAATTAAAAATGTCACTGCACAAAGGGTTAAATAAATCCAATAACTAATGGATGCATCATCACATATATTCACCCTACAGCGCTGCACATTCACAGCAGATAGTACACGTATTACTCTGCGTTTGAGCACATGTACCGGTCTGCAGGGCTGAGATAACAGCACTTTTTGTGTGTGTTGTAATACAGACTGTTTTCGGTAATGAGGTGCAAAATTGCATTTACTATTCCTAACAAACCCTGACAACCTTTCACAGTTTAACCCATCACAGAAACCATTAATTCAGAATTAGCCTCCTACGCATAACAAGTCTCTGGTTCCTGTGAAGTGAGCCGGGCAGTTTGGCCTGAGCCTGGTCGGCGGAGGTGTCAACCTGGTGCCACAGTGAAATGTACTTATGCCTGATTTTTCTCACCAGTGCACCCCCGACCCTTTAAAAAAAAAGAAGACACACTCACATACAGACAGACTTTGGTGTCGCCCACCCCCCACTCCACCCTCCACCTCCACCCCCTTTCTTCCCTTTCCCCTCCCCGGCCCAACACAGGCCTGTGATGTGACTGTCTCAGATAATGAGGTGAGAATTTTATTGCAGCAGTCTGTGAGAGGATGACAGCGAGCCCTGGGCCCCTGGTTGTCGGGCGCCCTCTGCTGACTCGCCTGCGCTCTCTCGGGTCCTCCGGCAATGCACTTCAAAGTGGGAGATCAAGGGTTGACTTGCGCATGACATCCAGAGAATGACAATGCCTCAGCCAGCCTACACCTACTGCTACGTGCCGGTCCCGGAGACACAAAGGCACGCAGGGCTGCTCCCGCACTGCTCTGCTGCGTGGAGGAAGTGCTCATTCAGGAGGGGGACATACATAAAGGAAGAGGGCAGTGCTCTATGTGTATTCTATACAAACAGTGGTGGGTAAGAGGCAGTGTGAGGGCAAGAGGAAGGACACGGAGGAGACAGGGTGGCAGTGACTGCTGGAGCATTAATTGATAAGATACAGCATCACACCGCTTATCTTTAAAGAGAGACGTCGCAGTATCTCGTGCATTTCAAACCACATACATATGACAGTGACATCAAAGAAAGTGAACTCTTTTGTTGCTGCAGGGAGCAAAAGAACTGACTCGAGCACTTGAGTTTTGCAGTAAAATACTGGAGCTCCTCTTACCCACCCTGTCATCCTGGATTTGATAGTTACATGATTCAAATATCCCTGAGCTTTAAAATAGCAGCCTGGTTACCTGAGTAGCTGATCTGACCTCTCACTTCAGAGGCTGCACATTAATAAGTAACATCCAGTTACCTCCTCTGCATCTAAATGTGCTTTCACCTCTGAGTTTTTCAGAGCACCTCTTGTGATCCGGCTGTCATTTTTTTCCCCTCTGGTCTGCCTCTGTTATTCCACAAAGCTCTTGTGAAAGGAGCCAAGCGGTCCAGCCGCAGACAGACAGTTCCCTCGCATGCATCCGGGGCTGTCAGCCCGGCAGGGAAGGGAGGCGCTCCAAGGAGAAAAACAAACACGGGGCTGAAACAAGACAGCGACAACAAATCCCTCCTGATGAACACAGCGATACAGTGAATTAGACCTGATGAACTCTGTGAAAAGAAATGAAACAAAGGAAACAAAGGAAGGAAAAGAGGATATTATATTATTGTTTGTTTTGAACCAAACCTCTAAAACCTCTTTTCACCCAGAGCATCACTGAACACAAGGTTCATTAAAGGAGTACAAAGTCATGTCATGCAAATTTGTATAAGGGGCAGATACTTTCTCTCAATGGACCATGAAAAATATATAATTGCATGAAAATATTGGACAAAAAGTGGGCTTTTAACTGTAACTGATATTTACAGTAACCAAAGACATACTTTTGTACCTTAAATTGTGCAGTTTAACGCCCAAAGTCCTTCTCTATTTGAGAAGGATTAACTGTTAGTTCACCCCCCAGTTGCCATGAAAACAAATGAAAAGTTGGAGTATTGCGCCACCTGTTGGGACAAAGTGATTCCACCGCTCCCTTAAAATCTAGGCTCTCAGATAAGTGGTCTTCAAGAAGTCCCTCTACTGCTCAGCTGAAAACATGAAGCTGTTTTTCATCTACTTCACTGATTCTAATTTACAGGAAGTAATGTCAGTGACAAAAAAAGATAAACGCATGACAGCTTTGACCGCAAGTTTTACTTCCTCTTCTGTTATCTCTGAATCCAGAATGTAAATAGATTGATGCACTTATGACTGACCTGCAATTTAAGAAATCTTTCTGGTGTGGTTTTTTCTTTCTCTGGTGTAACAACTGCATACCAGTCATCTGATTTATGAACATATTATTGTAAAAAAAAGTTTCATGTTTTCTTTAAATCGCATTAAAAATAAAGAATGGTTTCACAAAATGGAACATTTCACACTACAGCACTGCTATGGGGTCAAATCTGTGTCTGCTTCAAACAAATTAATGCAAATACTTTTTTTAAAATAACCAAACTGAAGCTGTTCAACATGTATCTGAGTTAATTGTGACTATTTGTGCAGAAGAAATACTGATAAATATGGTTTAATATGTTTAAAGTTGTCATCAAACATCAGGTTCTCGTGTGTTCATGTTTTATGTGGATTGATTTATGAGCAGTTATAAGCTACTCAAGCACAATGAGGCTATTGTACTTTACTTGTCCATTTTTATGTCACCTGTACTTTGACAACAAATCATTCATTTAACAGCTAAACTTGCTATTAGCTGTTAAATGAATGATTTGTTGTCAAAGTACAGGTGACATAAAAATGGAAAATGGTCAATTTTGACTTTTGTGTTTCTCAGCTGAACATTGCTGCTACTTTCACTTGATTATAGGGTGTGAATCTTTTCTCTGTTGATCAGTGTTGCAACACATGTGGGCTGGCTCAAAGTCAACACACCTGTGCTGCACTGTGTGTGTTATGATTGATTTAAATGTTTCTCTTTGAGCTCCACTCAGGTCAAACAGCGCCCCCTGGTCCTCCTGAGCGGTCAGTCCAGCTCACCTCCAGCTTTGTCACATAACACCGCTGGACAGCACAGCACAGCACAGGAGACTGACACCTCCTCGGCTTCTATATTTAGATGTCTAACCTGCGTAAACAAATCCAGTCCTCGAAGAAAACACAACTCGTCTCGGGAGGAAGCGGACGGTTCGGACTAAAGGCCGAACAGTGATGGCCTCAGTTAAAAAGGACGACAGGCTGACGAGGTCTCAGAGCTTCATGTGCGTCGGTTTCGCAGGTTTCTTCAGCAAAACCGTCACGTCGCCTCTGGAGGTGGTGAAAATTAAGAGCCAGGTGGGAACTTTTCACTCCAAGAGAGGTTTCTGGCAAAGTTTCCTCCTCGTCTACCAGAATGAGGGACTTCGGGCATTTTGGAAAGGAAACCTCACTTCTTGTCTGCGGTTGTTCCCTTACACCGCAGTTCACCTCACAACATATAAAAAGTGAGTAAAGCTTCATCTGAAAGTGGACTTTATTGTTTTGTACTGACTTTAAAACCTCTCCCGTGCTTCTTTACATGTTGTGTTTGCTCGGTGTTTATGCTAGTTTGATTAAATTAGCTTGTTAGCCAACTCGGTCAGCTGACTTGTATTTAGCCAGTTAGCGTGTTTAGAATTGTAAAAAGAGTGGACGAGGTGACACATATGAGCTTCTTTGGAGGACAACGTGATTATCATTTTTACTTTTTATTGTTTGACAGCGTAAGTTAAGCGAAAGTATTAGTTTAAGTCGTCTGTTTACTTCAGCTAAAGATGTACTTCCTGTTTCAACGTACGAAGCGCACCTTCCATTTTCAGCCAATCAGAAGGCTGGATTTGGCTCAGTCGATGTGTGACGTAGTGGGGAGGTGCTGCCCTGAGTGATGTCTCACAGGTCATGTGTTCAGAGAGACTCATCAACATGAGCTGAGAGGATTAATCAGTCGAGATAAAATGAATCACTAATAATAATTGAAGAGAGATTATTGTCATTTAATTCTGTGATAAATCCAATTAAAAAGTTTAGTTGTTCAAGGTTCAATATGTAGCCATGAGGAAGACATATTGATCAGAAGAGAGAAAAATCATGTATTTAGTTGAATGACTGAATAAACAAACTGGTCTCAAACAACAACACAATTTCATACTGTTGTACAGTGTTTATATTTGGCGGACCCTGCCACCTCCAGCTTCAAGCAGTGTTGTTTATTCAGTTATGAAACAAATAAATATTTATTGAGTTTGTATTATTACCTCAATCATATGACAAATATTGAGATTCTGAGTTTGAATTTCTTGTTCAAAACTACATAGTACCCCTTTCAGGTTTTGGGAATTATACGATGATAATTGAACTGCAAACACATCACAATTTCATACGGTTTTACCTTGTTTATGTGAGGAGGACCATTCTAGGTAGCCACTTTTGTAGCTTCAAACAGTGTCCTGGGGACCATTTTAATCAGTTATTGAAATAAATTAAATGCTACTTATATTTCTGAGTTTGTATGATTAACTTAAAGGTCTAATATGTAACAACTGTTGAAACTCCAAACAAAAAGGGGGTAGAATTTCACCAGAATTACCGCTAATGACTGCAACCTGAAATTGCCGTTAGCCGTGCAGCTAGTGGACATATTATCTGGTTCCTGACTCTGAGTAGTGGAGGCTCAAGAGGGAGGTCGTGCATGAGCTATTCTATCAGACTACCTTGTAGAATGGGCCAGGAATGGCTGGTTAGCATGCTAATATCACTGAATATCTTTTGTACACAGTACACAGACGTGTTTGACATGACATCAACGCTGTTATTTCTTCATATTCTGTTCTAGCTAATTTTTGAATGTTTTTACACAAGAAATTGTCATATAAATATTATATTTATAGCATCTTTAATAATATTGCAAGGATGATGTTTCTGAGTTTCAATGTTTTTTTCCTACAACTACATAGCGCAGCTGTTAAAATGGCAAGAAAAATGTCCATCACAGTTTCCTGTACCCTGAGATGACATCATCTATTCAGGTGTTTTGCATTACAGTCCAAACCCAAAGATTGTCCTTTAACTACCATCATTAAAAGTCAATGGAAAGTAGCAAATCATAGCTGCTTGTTAAATGGCATTTATGGTTAAACAACAATCAATACTTGGTGATTTTTTTTCTGTAGATAGGTCAGTTAGTCAGGTAATTGTTCAGTTCTAAATGAAAAAAGTAATGATAAATGAATTAACAATGAAAATTAGTGTTAGTTGAATGCCCAACACAGGTGTATGAATTAGATTATATATGGATGAGTACTGGGGTTTAACAGTGGGACGACATTTGCACTCGTCAGGAGAGGAAGTGTTGCCTGTGAGGCTGAACTCAGGGCAACCATGTCCCTTATACAGCCTTCTGGGTTACTGCAGGACAAAATGTACTGAGGAATGACCCCATACATAAACACACAGGGCAGCAAGGAGCCTCACCTGACAGCAGTAATCCAGGGGCTGTTATTCACCGTCTGTAGTAAAGCTGCTGCAGTCAGTAGGTTCACTCTCTCTGTCATGACTCAGGACACGTGTGTGTGTGTATGTAAACACTGCAGGATCCAGGATCTGCAGACCTCTGTCCTGTAATGTACACCGTGTTCCAGGAAAAGAAAGCAGTTCCTCTTTTCACGCACACGTGACCTGAGTTAATAATGTGCTCTTTTAGTTGGAGGTGACTGAAACCTGACCTTTAAAAATGTTTCGATAGAGTTAATGTTTATGAATTTGCGTATATAAAACAACAAAACACCAAAGGAAAACATAGACACTATGAGGGCAACAGCACCATAAAGTGCTTATCCTGAAATAGGATTATAGCTAACAATTATTTTTAACAATCAGCTAATGTATTTGTTGGTGATGAATATGTTTCTTGGAATAACCGATTAATCATAGACTATAAAATGGTTTGAAATGGTAATAAATCATCACCACTATCTTCCTGATCCCAAAGTGAAATCTAAAATTGTCTTGTTTTGTCCAACCAACAATTCCAGAAGATATTCAGTTTAGGGCTGAAATCATAAGTCAGTTAATAGACAGGAAATCAAAAATCAATTGTCAACAGTTTTGATGATTAATTAAGCATCGATGTTGTTTAATAGGGAGGAAAAAATGAAATATTCGTCCTCAATTTTTTTCCCTTCTGTTTTATATCTTTGAATTGGATCATTTTTGTTTTTGGACTGCTCGTGAAATAGAACAATTTATTCAAATAATTATGAAATTGTGTCATCGTTTTGCGATATTTTACACTTCTTTGACCAATCTAACAATTGTTAACATCATCAATAGATTAAAGGGATGAAGATTTATTGTTCCTGCCCAAATTCTGATGATATCAAATAGAATTAAACCCCAAATCCTCACATTAAAGATTGTTTAATTGATTGGTTTTCTGTCACTTTACTTACAAATTTGTTGATTAATTGACTAAACAAAGAGAAACATTCTGCTTATTAATTTTGCCCTCGTCTGTGTCCAGGATAGTCCACCTTCACATGGATGAACTGGGCTTCATCTCTCAGTGGAGAGCCATACTGGCCGGTGGACTTGCTGGCGTCGCTGCTGCATTGGTCACGTACCCTCTGGAGGTGGCAGAAACCAGGCTCATCGTCCAGAACTGCAGACAGCCCACGTACATCGGCGTCGTTCACACACTGTCAAAGATCTACGGGAGCGAAGGGCTGCTCGCTCTCTACAGGGGCTTCTCTCTCACTTTACTGGGTGTGTTCGCTTATGCATGCAAATTATTTAATTTGCTAAGGGCAGGCTTAAGATACAAGATATTAATTCCGCTATAATAGCTCTGCTCTCTTTATTTTACTGTGGGAGTTGTATTGATACAAGCTGACTGATTCAAAGGAATAGTGGGTCTTACACACTTCATCAACGATAGCTTTGGCTTTAACGTTCCCTTCATTTTGTCCACAGGTGCTTTTCCCTTTTCTGTCGGTTGCTATGTGGTTCACATGAACCTGGACAAGATCTGGCAGGAGCCTCCTTCTCGCTTCACTCCCCTCCAGAACTTCATTAATGGCTGTTTGGCAGCGGGAGTGGCCCAAACGCTCTCCTACCCTTTTGAAACTGTAAAGCGGAAGATGCAGGTAATTTCCCACAAGAAGACTTCTGCTTGTAGTTTCAAGGAGAAGTGACACCAAAAAATGGGGCATGGAAATGTATTAATAAACAGAGAATTTCAGAAATGTACGTAGAAAAATTCAGAAATCAACAAATACAGAAAACATATGTTCTTTATCAAGGTTTCCTGCTCTTAATCTATCGGTCTAATAATTAGCTATTTTTAAAGATATATTAGCTAAAAACTTTGATAAGAAAGCATTAGATTTCCAGTTAAATGTGGTGAGCCTTCGTTTCATAGGGACAATATTGTTTTAGGGATTTGGGTTGCATGGGATTTTTACAGTGGAATAACAATTACAAGTATTTTCACAATTATTAGAATTATTATTATCAGCTTCAATGACCCTAAACGGTGAGAAAACAGTATTTTTTTAAATTATATTGAAGATTTTGTTCAACCAGAGAACGTTTCTAATAGACATGAACCTTAATATAAACTTGAAATATTAGTATTTAATTACTAATAAATTCAATATGTAGATAAGCAAATGTGTACGTTATTATAACTAACTAAACGATATATAGCTGCAACACAAATAAGGATAAAACTGAAGAAAGTATGATTCATTTACTGTATCTATTGTATATTATTATTAGATATTTTACCCGAAATACATCAAAATAACTTAACAAAGCAAGTTGACAGTGTAGTAGGTTCTGTCTGCTCACTGTTTTACCACCTTTACTCCATTAGAGGGCAGTAGAAGTGTACCTACATTACTTGTTCTCTCAGCGTTTGGGACCATTGACAGGTTAAATTCTGAAATCTAAATATTCTCAGTCCGATGTTTATCTCATTGACCTCCATGTCATTTGTATTTACAAGGTCAGGATACAGGAAAACACGCTAGTCTGCACCACGTTCACCTTAAGTGATATCTGAGGACACACGGGTAACAATGGGTCTGCTAAGGACAGGATACTACATCCGGTTTTATCATCCTATTATTAGCTACCACAAGATTCGACAGCAGCTGGGAATGTGAATGTGTCCCTGGTCTGCAGAAGCTATAGATAAGTTCTCTAAAGATAGTCAGTAACTATCAGACAGTAGGCGAGTGGAGAGCCATGTGTATGTCCACAGCTATGTCACCTCACCATGAGGAGCTATGTCGCATAATAATTTAATTTAGGGATTCGGCTCGTTTCTGTGCCTCAGAGTTAAACATTCAAAGTCAGGCAGAGAATGGATGACCGTAAAAACAGCTGAGGATGTTTGCAGAAGCTTAGGTTAATGATTTAAGCTAAGTATTGTTTAACTCACTGCTTAGTTTAATGTTTCCTTTACAAATGAAGCTGTTTGAATAGTCTGACTCCTTCATGGCTGTGTGTTCCTTTGGGAACCTTGAAACTTCTAAAGATACTTTTCCTCCGTCACATGACTGTCAGCCTGTAGAGTTGTCAGGACACAATGTTAATGTCTCATACAGGACGAGCCTCATGAGTTTTAATATGCAGTTGACTAACATCATTATATGACACTGTTCTCCTCTATAGCACTTAGTCTGTCAGTTGTTGTGTATATTTTTGTAATGCTGCTGCTTATTGTACCTTTCACCGAAATGTGCAGTTTCATTTCTATAACAGAAGTTGATTAAATCAGTAGATCTGAGACATATCAGAGTTAATAACAGCCCTGCTGATAACTGAATACAGCAGCAGTGTCACCTTCTCTTCACTGTGTCTTATAAGCAAAATACTTCCTCAGAATTGCCGTCCTGTGTTCTTTGACCTTTCTTTTATTAATTTATAGACCCAATCAGACATTTTGCTGACTCACTGTCGTTCTTTTTCACTTTCAATCCCTCCTCAGGCGCAGAGTGCCCGTCTTCCCCATTTTGGTGGCGTAGACGTCCATTTCAGTGGAACGATAGACTGTTTCGTACAAGTTGTGAGAAACAAGGGCGTCCTCTCACTGTGGAACGGCCTCGCAGCCAACACAGTAAAGGTACGACTTTCACTGATGTATCCATTTGTCACAACTTGTTAAATTGTACCCTCTGTCAATCACACAGATAGATGGCTGTCACAAATAAGCTCACGTGCTTAGGAACATGAGTGACAGAAATGTAACCCATGGCCTACTCGAAAGGGAGAGTGAGGACGTGGGAGGGGAATGGAAAGCAATGTTCTGTGCGTAATTCATAGCATGAATAACACGAACAAGGTGAGCAAAGTCTGTCTCTGGAACAGCATGCTCCACTCTCCTATTTCAGCTGCAGACGTCATGATAGTTGTACATTGATTTACAAATGCAGTGAGGATCTGAATTAAAATAAAGCAATTTAGAAAGTTGTAGAAACATTAAATTACAAGCATTAAAGTGCATTTAGAGATCTTGGGAAGTCCTACTGCATATCTGAAAAAGGAAGTATAAAGACTTTTGTGGCTTCAGAGGAAGCTGCATGCAATCTGATTGCCTCCTGTGATGTCAGTCAGTGGTTAATGTTTTAAAAAAAAGGTCTATGTTGATACAGCAGAGCCGCTGATATCTCCCCTTTTCATTCCACTCATTCTTCTTCAAAACTCTGGAAGCTGCATTACCCACAATGCAACTCAGCCACTGAGTGACATCACTGGAGGCAATTTCTCAGATTGCATTATACTACTTTTTCACCAAGATTTCTAAACACGATTTAATATTAAAAA
>CAEMYA010002105.1:4039683-4051959 GCA_903131615.1 Diplodus sargus
GTGAACTTCAGGGCTCAATCAAGAACTGAATGACAGATCGTTTGGCTGTTTATCAGTTCAGGCAGTTGGAGAGCACTGAACGATTCGGTGAACGAATCTTTTGAACGAATCATTTTAATGAACTGATTCTAGAGATTCAGTACAGTAAAAAGAACTGCCGTTCCCATCACTACTTTTGTCACGAAAGTGTTCAAGCAGCAAGTTTGGTTGTAGAGCAACAGGAAGTTGTGGGAGGGACGTCGGCGGATGATTGACAGGCAACGGCGGCCGGTGTACAGACAGCGATATTGACATTTAGCGTGCTTGGAGTGTATAGTAGTGTGTTATGTAGTGTTTGGTGTGTAGTGGAGTCGGTTTTTTGTTTAATGAGTCAAAACAGGAGAAGCTGAATTTGAAGCAGGCAGTGCAGCTCTTCATTCAGCTAGTTGAACAGAACTTTGTACATTTTTAAAATGTATGCACATATTCAGCAAACAACAATTTATATTTGCATTATAAGTAATAAAAAATGGTTTGTTAAACATATTTGTGGTTTTCACAGTAAAAAATAACTTTTTCTACTCAGATTTGATGTTTTTTTGTGATTTTAGGTCTATTAAGTTAATACAATATGTCAAAATGAAAAAATAACTGTACAGTCATACATGTGAGGTTGTGCTGAAAATAATCACACCAAGTAAATAGTTTTTAAGGTGAAATATAATGGCAAAATCAAAAATAGTCAAAAACGAACAATTATACCCTGGAATATCGGATTTCATAACAAACCTAAATATCCCAGACGTTCCACCTTCAAACAGCCTCATTTGGCCATCAGTGAAAGTGCTTCTTAACCTCTCACTTTTCTATAGGAGCACATATTTCCTAACGGGTACTGCACTAGTTTATAAAATGTATCACTTAATCTTTTAAACAATTGAGGTTATCACCATTTCTTGCTGCGTATGCTGCGACTTAGAAACACATGAAGAAAAACATGTATTTGCAGCTTTATTCCTGCAAAGAAATGTACTTGAGATATATTATTATGCTGGTGCCCCTAAATGAAAAAGTTAGGCGCACCAGTGCAACCAGTGTAATGAGTTTGTCTGGAGCCCTGCACTCATCTCCATCTGCTGTCTTCCTTCACAGATTGTTCCCTATTTCGGCCTTCTCTTCACCTGCTTCGAGATGTGTAAGCAGGTTTGCCTTTACCGCAACGGGTACATCGTCTCACCCCTGAGCTACAAGCTTGCACCGGGGGTCGACCAGAGCCTCGGGCCGAACGAGCTGCAAGAGGTGAAGCGATACTTGAAGAACAGGAACTTTGGGTCAGGGGAGACATCTTTTGGAAACCGGTGGTGACAGTGCACATGATGTTTTGAGGACAAATATTGACTGCTGACCCCCACTTGAACAGCAAAACAAGATATTTGTTGGACTGAAATACTTCAGAGGCTTGTGTCTGTAATAGTTACATAACATTGTGATTCCAGTCTCATGTCTTTATATGAGGTGTAAACTTAGATTTATATTATGTCCCGTCGGTAAAGGTCTACCTCTTTCAGAGTACTTTCCAGTATTAATTGTTGATGAAGGGTTCACTCATCCATAACTTCTTTACATATCAGTTTTTAACCAAACATCACGTGCCTTTGAGCGTTAACTATTTATTTTGAGGCTTATGTCAGATAGTGCCAGAGTTAATTCACGTCTGCTGAAAGGCTCTTTTACTCCAGTTGTATGATAGATTGTATTTTTGATGTTTCATAAGTTCGATTAGGTTTATTGCAATCACGTACAGGTGCAAAGATTGTGATGCAAGGAATGTGCTTACGTCATTAAAATTTCACTGACACGTGTTCTGTTGATTTGGTGTCTTGATTATTCTCACCGGTGCTTTCCTCGTTGCCCTCTTGGGAGTCAGAAGTGAGTAGGAATGTAGCAGAGAGCAGTTTTTTTTTAAGGTAAGCTAATAGACCAATTGTCATTATTACCATGTTGAGACTGTTAATTCTTTAAATGGTGGAAAATGTGGGAAAATGATGTGGGGACGGTGCCCACGGTGCTGGCTGAGACATTTTTTTCAACACTGGTCGACTGAGGCCAGTTCTCACAAAATAATCCATATAATGTACATCTCGTTCTATATGGCTCGAGCTCCCTAGTGTGCCATCTGGTGGGATCATCCATGTGGTACATGGGCTGGTACTGGGGCTTTCCCATTAGCACTTTAGCTCGCACTGTGTCAGACCATAGTGGGCATGCCCAGTTTTTACCAAATTGACCCATGTCTGGAGTCCACAGTGTGTGGGCTCTAAGTTACTGAAAGTGAAAATCCCACATTTCCTGTTTTCGGTGCTTCATAATAAAAGCTTTAAAAATAAAAGTAAACTTTTATTGTGAAGAATTGGCATGTTTATCACCAGATTAGCTGAGCTTCGTTAGCAGTGTTTCTTCAATAATTCTGAGTATATTCCAAATAAGAAGAGTATTTACAGCTGGTCCTTTGAACACAGAGGAAGCTCATCAAAGCTCGAGACCCACCTTCAAGTGGTTAGCCCTGCTTGAATCGCAATGCAAATCCCTGGCAACCTCGCCTCATCCCTGGGCTGACTTAAACAGTCATACCGAGTCAAGATAAGCCAGCACATGTGTATAGAAACAGCCCCATTTATGAACAAGTATGTTCAAGACGTGGCTGTTTACTATGCAATTAAAAGCCAGTATATCTCCAGCCTAAAGCAAGTAGTTCTCTGAACTTTAACTACAAAGTTGCAGTAGTTACATTTTAAATCTGAGTCACGTAATGAAGCATTTAACAAGGATTTGGACCTGGTGCACCGCTGCATGCAGCTGGTGCCCCTTTAGTTTTCTCCGGCCCTGACCCTCAGACAGCTGGAGTGCACCACTGCACTCAGGGAGAAAACCACCTCCGCAAAGGACAACAAGTGTTACATCTCTTCACTTCTGACATTTGATTTATTGAATGACTCCTCTTTGCCTTGTCATAATAACACAAGGTAATGTCTACTAAAAAGTGTGACTTGTTTCCAATTAATATTCTTGCCTCAGGCTGACTTAGTTTTTGGTTTGATAAGTTTGCTGACACAGAGGTTGCATGGAACCAGTCAGCTGATTCAATCATGTACTTCTCCACACTGTTGTAAACTATCTGACTGCCGAAGGACATCAACAGATGGGTTGACCTTTACCCGCCATAGCCTTTGAGCCACAGCTGCTTCACAGGTGACATTTGACTCGACCTTGAGAGAAACCCGGTCCAAGATGTCCAACACAACAGTTAACAACGAGTTCTGTTGAGATGTGATTCAATCAGAACCACTAAACAACTTATTTAGCAACTTTTCTTCTTGTTGGAGTGTGAACGGTCGGCGTTGCCATGAGTGACGAGGGAGAGCATCGAATCAGCCTCCGGACACAGGTTAGCCCCGCCCACTATTCCCGCAGCCAGCCAATGAGACGCTGGAGTTGAAGTTCACGGTTTTTCTCGCGCACAGACTTCTTAAATCCCCTCTCCTTTCGATTGGAGTCGGCCATTTCAACTCCACAGGCGAACCTCACCGACTGAAGTGAGCGGGACGGCAGCTGACAGCATCCGAAGATGAGTGAGACAGCTATTTCCTTCGCAAAGGACTTCTTGGCAGGTGGTATCGCCGCTGCCATCTCCAAAACCGCTGTAGCCCCCATCGAGAGAGTCAAGCTTCTCCTCCAGGTGAGTGTGGACTTCCTTTCTAATGACACTTTTATCAGTTACAGCCGGTAATAAAGATGCCAGTTCTTTTTTTTAATCTGCGACACAAGCTAGAGTTGTTCAGTCGAGTTGTTGCTGATGTTTCTAGAAGTTTCCAAGTGATGGAGTGTGACTTTAACAAGATATCGCGATAGAAGAGGAGAATGTAAAGATGCTGCATTGCTGTGAGTGGGACAAGGAGTCCAAACATGGTGAATCAGCTCTGTCGGAGATTTGCTGCAGGCTCACATGAATGAGCATAATCGAGGCACATCAGACTTGTTACGTAATACAGCAGGCTGCAGTCTCAGCCCAGCTTAAATGAAGTGTGTTATTAAAGGCAGACGTGACCGTCCACTGTGACCAGGGTGTTAAAAAAGTGCTCATCTTGCATGACAGCTCTGTAGTTTGAGTTCAGAACAAACAGGCAAGGTCAGAACAAGGTTTGTGACATGGCTTTCCTCTGCTGCATTGGGCCTGGGCTCAGAACCAGGAGGAGGAGGAGGAGGAGGGGCTGTGAATTGTTGAATGGATGCCATCAGAGTAGTACTCTGGCACATGGCTACAAATGTGTCCGTCCTACACACGCATGAGTGTGTTCTCACCGCTCAAACATAGGTGAGGTTAACAGGTGAAAGGTAGATGCTCAGAATTAGGTTATATGGATCGTTATCTGCTCTCCTGCCTTCATCCTGTCTTCATCTCTGCTTTAATTACAGGTTCAACATGCCAGCAAACAGATCTCAGTCGACAAGCAGTACAAGGGCATCATCGACTGTGTCGTCCGTATCCCCAAAGAGCAGGGCTTCCTCTCGTTCTGGAGAGGGAACCTGGCCAACGTCATCCGATACTTCCCCACTCAGGCCCTCAACTTCGCCTTCAAGGACAAATACAAGAAGATTTTCCTTGACGGCGTGGACAAGCGCAAACAGTTCTGGAGATACTTTGCGGGTAACCTGGCGTCTGGCGGTGCTGCCGGAGCCACGTCGCTGTGTTTCGTCTACCCCCTCGACTTTGCCAGAACGCGTCTGGCCGCTGATGTCGGCAAAGCCGGTGCAGGGCGTGAGTTCAAAGGCCTGGGAGACTGTTTGGTGAAGATCTCCAAGTCTGATGGCATCAAGGGTCTGTACCAGGGCTTCAGCGTCTCGGTACAGGGCATCATCATCTACAGAGCTGCTTACTTTGGTGTCTACGACACAGCGAAGGGTCAGTTTTAATTAACAGGCAGTCTGAGTTGCTTTCATTCACCTTTTGGGAGTTAAATTAACCTTCTTGATTGACATTTCTCTTTCAGGCATGCTGCCAGACCCCAAGAACACACACATTTTCGTCAGCTGGATGATCGCTCAGTCCGTCACTGCTGTCGCTGGTCTGGTCTCCTACCCTTTCGACACCGTCCGTCGTCGTATGATGATGCAGTCTGGACGCAAAGGAGGTGATAAAGACCTACACGTCAAAGCATAACTTCCTGTTTTTGCTGCTGTGTTGGCAGAATAAAGTTGTGACTCCTTTTGTGATTCTGTTTATCCCCTCAGCTGACATCATGTACAGCGGCACCCTTGACTGCTGGAGGAAGATCTCGCGTGACGAGGGCACCAAGGCCTTCTTCAAGGGAGCCTGGTCCAACGTGCTCAGAGGCATGGGTGGCGCCTTCGTGCTCGTCTTGTACGATGAGCTCAAGAAAGTCATCTAAGCTGTTTTTGTATGTCCACTTTTCATGTTGTGATGTTGAATTGTAACATATCTTGTACATTTGGAAGGACTTAAAATGCCGCACTATATTTATAGGGACCAACTAGTATTTTGTACTAGTTGTACGGGCAGAATCTGTTATGCACTCTTCTCTTGGCCCTCGCTTTGTCTGCATTTGTTTTGCCCCTCACCAGAATGTCATTCCCTGAACACAGGAACCTTACCGGGAAAAAGAGAAATAAAACGGAAACCTTACAGTGAATCTCCTGTCTGGTTTTGAAATGTAATCTTATTTATGAAGGATGACGTTGCAGAGCGTTCCGGCAGCTCATGTTATCAGTCGCGTTGCTTAAGGAAGCTATTTGGCAGCCTCTTGCGTCCAATGTAAGCTTAGAGCTGCAGACGTCTCCCAGGTTGTAATTGGGGTCGAGCCAAAATCAGCTGAGAAAGTTGACCTGCTGACAATAATTCATCTGAGGCACACTCAGATAGATGGACATGAAGTCAGGAGCTTTACCAGTGTTGTTTTATATTTATTGATAGTTCAACAAATCATTTTAAAGTGACTTCCTGCAGAGAAACAAACCACAGTTGCCTACAGCGAGGTGGATTAGTCCAGTCTGCTTTTATCTCCTGCTAAACCTCATCTGACTCCAACTGGTGTGAGTGAGGACTTTAACCTTGAGCTGTCTGACCACTCTGCAGCGTGACAAACTTGCTCCGCCTATTTACTACTACAGTCAAGTGATCTCCAGATCTCTGCCAATTAAAGTGTGATAAGGTTTTATTAAATATGTTTGTTATTTATTATCAGGAAAGCAAAGGGCACCCAGACGAGTTCATGGGGATTTAGGCAGGTGTTCATTTGTATGTAAAGGCTGATCATGAATTGAATTGCTCCTGATATTTGATCTTGCCGCCTTTTTAAAGAAGCACATGATTGTAACCCTATAAGGACGAGACATGTTGCACTTCTTGGCCTCTAACCAGGGTTTGTCCTGGTCTTTCTCTAAAATCAGATCTTAACCTTTATCCTAATGCTGTCCACAGGTGGAACACAACCGTAAAAAAGATATTCAAGTTCAAATTTTTCCTTCTTTCCTTATGTTTCGTTACATTCTTACTACTTTGTTTATTACTAGTTACTTTACGAATTAAGATCTTTGTATACAAACCATAACCTAACCCTTTAAAATAGGATGAAACGGTTAATAGATCATTAGAAAACTGATGAGGAACTATTTTTGACAAGATTTCATTGCTCCATTACCCAAAGTCTGAAATCAAATTTCTTGTTTTGTCAACAACTCAAAGATATTCAGTTTACTGTCATAGAGGAGGAAAGGAACCAGAAAATATTCACATTTAAGAAGCTGGAATCAAACAATTTTAAGAAATTACTCAAATCGATTATCAAAGTAGTTTCTACTTACTACGTTAATGATTTTTATAGTAAACTAATCAATCGATTGCTGCTTAACCTCAATTTGTTTCACTGGATGGACAAAACAAGTGTTGCGATGGTTTCCACTCTGGGCACTTTGGGTGATTGTGACTGCATTTATTGCTATTTACAGAATTTTTTTCAAGCCAATCAATCGATTAATGTAGTAAATAATCAGCTAATTAATCCATAATGAGAATAATTACTGGTTGCAGTACAAAATAGTTCTAAGCGAGTTCCACCTCAACCACTACAGTAAAATCCATGCACAAGAGCCGATTGTCGTCATTGTAGTCAGTTTACTTTTAATACATTAAGTACATTTTATGATTTTATGTACATACTTACTTGTAACAGTATTTTAATGTGCTATTCATACTTCTACGCTAGTGAAGGATCTGAATACTTCCTCCAACACTGGGGCTGCCATTGTTTTAAAACGACTCTCCACACTAAGGATTTCTGACACTTGACGTCTGACGTGTTTGCTGTGGCTATTATCTGCACCCTGACGTTCCCGCAGCACACTGTCACTTTGTATTATGGACTGCATGCTGACTGTGAGGTCACATGGCAACTTGGCAGCTTTGATCAGCCCTCAGACATTCTTTATTACGAACATTATCCATTTCTCTGTTTCAATTAGGAGGCTATTTGAAGTGTGCAGTCTGAAATTCTCATTAGCGGTGACTTGAACAAACGGCAGTAGAGTCAAATTCTCCGTTTGATTTTAACGTCACAGAAGAGTCTGCAGCTGTAATTACTCTTATTGAAAGTGTGACTACATCATTTGAGAGTACGAGAATAAGTTATCTTAAAATTGCTGAACCATTATTCACTCTCACAGTTCATTGGAAGTTTAATATTGTCAGTAGAGTGTCTCAATCGAGTATTCCCCTGACGTGATTCTTCAATTATGGATGAAGCATCAAAAAGTGATGAACTACACAAATTACTCCACAGAGTTTGGTGAAACAAAGCAGCTACAGAAAAATCTGCAGGTCTGAAGCTGCTTGGTTTTCACCAAACTCCTGAAAATTCACGCATTTCAGGTTCATTCTGTACTCTGTCAGGCTGAGAACATGGACTGTTCCCTGCGTGACCTCGAGGAGGACGCAGACTGTGTGTGAACTGTGTGTTGCCTCTGATTCTTTAATCCCTGTTGTAAGTTGTAACGGATCGCCGTGCTGAATGAAGGATTAACCGTATATACCTGCCGAGAGGGGCTTCTGGGGATGGAGCGGTCGAAATAGTTTTAAAACTGATTTTCTTAGGTCGACGGTTTACATCTCAGATTTTTCTGAATCACTGGAAAGAGATTAAGCGGCGTCCAGCTGAGTAAACCGTGTTATCTGATAATGTTGCTAAAATGAGGCTACGTCCTCTATTCGAGATCCGTCTGGGCTCAGAGTCCAGCGCACAGTGAGTGTGTCTACACAGAGGCAGAGTGCTTTTAAAAGAGCACACAGGATGAACACGGTCAGAGGCAACGCAGAGTTCACACACTGTCTGCGTCCTCCTCGAGGTCACGCTGGGAACAAGTCAGACAAGTGTAGTGGACGTGATCTCAGCCTGACAGAGGATGGTATGATCCTGAAATGTGTGAATTCATTAATATTGCTCAGTATTTAGAGACAAAACGTCTTAAAACATCCTGTTTATGCGAGATTTTCAACCATCTTGCAACAGAAACTTTAACTCTGGTTGCACTCAGACACGTCAGCACATCACTCAGGTGCATCTAGTAATACATTCTGATTTAATTACTTCACACATTATGTAAAATTAAATGTTTTTTCTTCATTCAAATCACAGCACATACAACTAGAAATGGCAATAACCTCAACTGTTTAAAGAATAAAGTTATAAAGTGCTTGACAAACTGACAAATATATAATTAACCTCAAACTTTATTGGGGTATTGTAAACATTGATTGATATAAAAGCTTACAATTCAAATCTACAGAAATATGTTCAGAGGCTGATATCTGACTTCACACTCAGTTGGTGTTTGTTACAAAAATGTTTTTATAAAGGTTTTAATCTGTCCTGCTGAATATCAGGTGCAGTGGTGCGACCAATGGAAAGGGAGAGTCGCACTTTGCAGATTTTTTGACCGTAGTCGCACACTGAAGTCCTGGATTTTCAAACGTACTTCCCATCATTAGAGGTCCCAGCTAGAAAAACCTGCTGTAAGTTTAAGGTTGAAAATACAAAATATATCTTTCATTATACAACAAAAGATCAGATATACAAACTCTGGACCTTCTTAATTGAATTCACTGCAGTAAAAGTAGTGATACCACACTGTAGAACTATTCCATTATCCATCAAGTATTAAGTGTATGAAGTTATATTATTAGATTAATTTTACTTGTTGCTCGCGTTGGGGTTGGTTTTAACAACTGCATAGACTGTTTGGTAATTGAATCAATAACAACGCGACATGTTGCTTAAAGTAATATAGGAATGTAAAAAGTACAATATTTACCTATGAGTTTTATTTAATTAGCAGTATACAGTAGCAGAGAGAGAAAACACTCAAGTACAAGTACCTCAACCCGTGCAGAGTAAAAGTAGATAGTTTTGCTCCACTTCAGCGGTGGCTTACTCTTAAAAGAGTAGAGAGTTGTGTGTGTGTGTGTGTGTGTGTGTGTGTGTGTGTGTGTGTGTGTGTGTGTGAGTGTGTGTGTGTGTCTACGGATCACTGAAGCATCCCTGCGCACTAAAAGCCTTCTGTCAGGCTGCCTGTTGCGTAATTTCAGCTGTTGGACTGAATGACGTCACCGGGTCACGACCTGTTTTCCGCTAATGAGGAGAAACCACACAAAGAGATGACTTATATTAAAATAAATAAATATATAGTGCAGTTTAAAGGCAGTGTGGTCTTTTTTATTCCTTATTTCACCCAAAGACTGTAGTTTGGATTTTAGTCTCAGTGCTTGAATATCATAGAAGTTATTGGACTATTTCTTTAGTTTGTTTACTGTTTATTTATTCATCATTTCCTTATGTGCTGTTGAATTTACACTCATATATATCATATAATCCTGTGTTCTGATTAAGATAAATTATATTTAATATCATAATCTTTGTACAAATCAGAGGGCGTCCTTCAGCTCTGCTCTGTGTGAGGTTCAAGAGCAGTGTTATCGCCACCCTGTGGTCTTTACTTGGTCACTGCCACCTTAAACTCACAACAATTAGCAGTGTTCAATTATTTAGAGCAAATCGATGTAATATGGAGCATATTTTATAGCTTCAGCTGTACTTTTTTTCATCACTGTTGCATCATCAGAGTTTGTGCAATTTAGAGGGTAGAACACAGTTTTATATTAAAATAACTGTCACTTAAGCATTTTTCTTTTGTTTATTAATTAATTTATTACATTCAAGGATGTCTCCCCCCTTCATGAACTGAATTACTACAACTTTTTCAAACTTCAAGATAAGAAATGTTTCTCTTATCAATATCAAATTTCTTATGAATGTTTTACTGTTTACCGGTGATTCAAATAGTACATGTTCGTTGGCTGATGACAGGATGTAACTCAGTACCTTTAGTCAAGTACTGGAGTTTATTTACTCTGCTCTTTTATACTTCACTCCAAATTTATGGTAGATGGTCTTTCATTTCTACAGCGATTTACCAGTCAACTGACCCCTCAAAGGGCTTTACAACACTTGCCACATTCACCCATTCACACACACACACACACAGACACACACACACACACACACACACACACACACACACACACACACACACACACACACACACACACACACACTGATGGTGGAGGCTGCCATGCAAGACACCAACTGCTCATCAGGAGCAATTTGGGGTTCAGTATCTTGCTCAAGGACACTTCAGCGGGGTTCAAACCAGCGACCTTCCGATTACTAAACGACCTGCTCTACCTCCTGAGCTACAGCCCCCCCGATATATCGACGATATAACGATAACGATAACAGTAACAATAACAATGACGATAACGATTATGATATTATGGAGTCAAATTTTCTAGCTATATTTTGTATATCTGCAGATATATCGAGTACATAGTTGCAGTGATCCTACAAAATTGTGGTTATTAATTTTCTTTGCAAGATTAATTTATTAATTTATTGTTTTTGTTTTTTTGCACTGTATATAATAATAATTGATAATATAATCCGTCACTCAGGAGCCATTTTAATTACTTACTAGTAATTTTACTCTATGGAGTATTTTCACATTATTACTGATAGATAGATAGATAGATAGATAGATAGATGCTGTCAGGTACAGCTGCTACCTGTAGATGGCATCCTGTCATAATCAACAGCAGACACGCGGCGGCTGCCTGCAGCCAATCACAGCTCCTCTTTCAGCAGCTTCATAAAGTTGGCTTCTTTCCGCCGTCCTGACTTCGTGTTTTGAGGAAACGGCGTCTTCTTTTTTTAGTTCGTGGAGCTGAAGATGTGGGCGAACAAACACACAGCCGTGACCATGAGCAGCACACGTCGGCTCGGAGTGAGAGAGACGAGCAGAGAGAGCCTGTAGTGGTGAAGAGGAGGAGGAGGGAGGTGGAGGAGAAGAAGATGTATCTATGGCGGTTGTCCATCGCCATAACCCTCGGCTTGGTGTGGTATTTGTCGGACTGCGGTCGCTCTGTGACACAGTACTTCTTGTGTTTCCTCTTTTGTTTCTACACTCCCGTTTTATTCGGGAAAATTGGGCGAGAGAGCAGCACCCAGACTGACGAGGAGACGAAGGAGCACCAGCTCCAGGTAGGCTGCTGCTGCTGCTGCTGAACGGGCTACATGTTGCTCTAATGTG
Source organism: Diplodus sargus (assembly GCA_903131615.1). NCBI lineage: Eukaryota > Metazoa > Chordata > Actinopteri > Spariformes > Sparidae > Diplodus > Diplodus sargus. The sequence goes on from CAEMYA010002105.1 coordinate 4,051,375, forward strand.
GGGGAAGTGTTGCGTTCACGAGCACCATAAACACTGAGCCATGTTGTAGAGTTAGATACTGAATTGAACCGCTTGTGATGCCACTTTAAACAACTTTTCTCCATTGCACGCGTGAATAAGTTAGATAAACACGATAATGTTTTGAATATATATATATTTTTATGTCTCTAAGAGGATTTTTAAAGTTTAAGTCAATCCAACTTGTCTGTCAGGTATCACTGAATACCTGAGCTGTAACACCAGCACAAGTTCAAATATTTAAGTGTGAGCTTTTCTCTTGTAGCCTGAGGGGCTTTTTTTTTCTTGCACCGAGGCCTGAACAACTTGTTTCTACTCATCACATAACTCACTGTCCTCTGGAGTTCAGCTCAGAGTGTGGGTGGACTTTTTCTCTACTATGTTTTCACCCTTCTGTTGTGTGTTTTTTCCCAGGACACTGTGGATGATCGCTTGTTTGCTTTCGTCTGTGTTGATGGAGGGAGCCGGGAACAGGCTGAACTCCTGGAGTCTCAGTATCCACATGTAAAGAGGTCTCTACAGAAAGGTGAAGCTTGTTTTTTTTTTTTTTTTTAACTGGTGCAAACA
>CAEMYA010002105.1:4059162-4069536 GCA_903131615.1 Diplodus sargus
CATTGTAAATCCTGAAAAACTGCATAATTTGTCACAATCTGTAAGAAAAATCCACGGCTGATGGGATATTTTTTAATTGTAAGGCTGTCTGGTTGATTATAAGATTGAAAGTTTAGTTACCAACAGAGGTGGGAAGTAAAAATACTTAATTACTTTACTTGAAGTATCTGTAACTTTATTTATTTTTCTGACAACTTTTTGCTTTTACCGCCTAAATTTTACACAGAAATCTGAATTTTCTATGCGTCATTTTATCAAAACAGGCTTGTAACTTTTATTTTAAAGGAGACCTGGTGTGCTTTTTCATTTTTCCCTATTTCTTCAGAGTTTTATAGGTTCTTGTGCTTGTAAAAGATCTTAAAAGTTAAAAAGTCCAAAGTCCGCACCAACAGAAACTCCTCTCACTGCTCCTGAAACACCTCGTTGGTAGTCTCGCCTTTAATTCTGTGACTTTCTAACATCACTCTACGTAACCATGTCACACATTTATACGTACATAAGAATTGAATAAGCACAGCTGTTCTGTTGTTGTCGTTAGTGATACTGGCTCTGGTGTGTGTAAACTGACCAATCAGAGAAGGATAGGAGCTGAGACAGAGGGGGAGGATACACTGATGTGATTTAAAGCATTAAAGCTTGTTTTCTAACTCCCCACTGTCTCCTTTTAAAGCATTGAGCGGAATTAAAGTTTATTTTGAATCATTGCACGCCACCTTCCCTACATGACAAGACTGACTTCAGTCTCTCAGTACAAATGACACCCAGCAGACACGGCAAGACGAGACTGTGCAACAAGATGGAAATAATGGGGAGAATCTTACTGTTTCTACCTTTTTTTTATGTTTAGCAGTGTTATGGTTTTATTAATATAACATGAGGTTCAGTTTGCCTTGTTTTTTTTTTAAAGGCTGAGTGCATTTTAGTGCCTGTACTTTCTTTCTTTTTCTTGTGTACGGGAGTTGTATCAGTACTTTGACTTGAGTAAAGAATGTGTGCACTTTTGACACCTCTGGTTACAACCCTTACATGCCTAATGGTATGATGTTTAAAACACTAAAATTCTGTTTTTCTCAAACGATTTCCAACCATAGTGATGCTCTGAAGTTGTTATGCTTCCTTGTGATACAGAAAAACAAATGCAAATTGCTGTTAAGGCGAAGGTCAAGTCAAGTTGGACTGAATTGCTATTCTCTCCATGAATAAAAACACGGATTCATCTTCTAAATGCTGAATTTTCTCTGTCTTTTTTTCCCTATCCTTCAGGGAACAAACTCAAAGAAGGATGGTCAAAGTTTGTGGACAAGATGAAGTCCAAAAAGGCCAAGAAGAAGAAGATGAAGAAGTTGGAGCACGAGCTGATGTTGAGGGCCATGACGATCCAGGGAGACGCGTCCAACGACGAGGACGCCAGCAGCAGGGAGGGCTCCATTCACAGCCAGCAGGACTCTGACAGGGTGAGTCTGCTGCAGATAACTAGACATATCAAACTTGAGAGGAAATTACATAAAAACAATGACGGATTCTTTTCAGGAGGACAGCGATCTGGAGAACTACCTGACGAGCGTCCAAGAGGACATGATGGAATTCAAGCTGTCGTACGAGATGTGGCGCGTCGGTCGCTGGGCTGTCAGCATCCCTCATGTGAGTTATAAATATCAGTGACGGCCTGGAATGTCGAGGAGACTTGTTATCTGTCTGCTGAGGCTCTGTTAAAGCTTGTCCTTCAGTGGTATGTTAATGTTTGAGCCGGAGCGTGAGTAGGTGTTTACTGTGCTTGTAGGCCGACTGTGAGGAAGAGGAGCTGATCTTCACCGTTCACCTTGAGGAGAAGGACAGCCCAGAGAACCTGCAGTGGGACATCAGAAAGACCTACATGGATGTTATATACTTCCGCAACAGATGGCAGGTAAAACGTTCTTACAACGTTCTTACAACGATCGTACAATGTTGGATGTTTAATAAATTTGGCCCAAGTTTCACATAATCAGGTAAATGTATATAAATCTAATCCCTGCGAGCAAAGAAACATTTAACTCCACTTTCACGACGACCTGATGGCATTTCTTCATCAGCTTGTTTATTGGTCATCAGCTTCAGGCACAACATGCCCTCGAAGTACAGGGACACGCCGATCCAGTCAGTCAGTCTTTCAGTTTGTTCCGAGGTGATTATCAGAGGCTCCAGCCTGGACTCTGATCAGGATCGTGTGTCGTCTGATGTCCTCCAGCTGCTTTGCCTCAATTCTTTGTGATTTACAGAGTTTCCTGATGGATAGGTGGCTTCACTTGTTGCTAAAAGTAACTGATGACCGCTGCTAACTGTAACATTAGCTGCCCGTTCGCTAGTTAGCTCAGTTAGCTGTGTAGTAAGCGGTCCTCCAGCTGAACATTTACCAGATTTGCCAGCTTGCCAACTTTGTTTGTTGACTTCTTCTAACCACCAGCGAGAGGCTGATAAATATCTTCAAATATATTATAATGTAATAAAAATGTCAGCTAACAGGACCGCTAGCTTTAGCAGCTAACTGAGCTAACCAGTTAAGCAACAAGTAAGGCTGTCTGTCCATCAGTAAACTCTTTGGAGACACTATCTCCCCAAAATATGACAAGAGGAGTTGCTGCCCATGTTGCTATTCATATGTTTGCGCTTCCCCTCAGCTGGCTTTGGAAGCTTCCAATCAGAAGGAGCTGAAGTGTGGAGTGTTTCAAAGGATGAAGTGAGGGGTAGCACAAAGGGCCAGTATAAGATGAATGGGCCAAGAAATCTTTAGAACCATGAATCATGAAAAGCTCCTCCACTGAACTCCCAGAACAAAAATACAGAGCTGGCAATGAGCATAATGGCTCCTCTTTTAAAACCATAACCTTCATGAAGGTTGACTGGAAGAAGAGCTTGTTGGTTGTCAGGTTTTTTTTCCTTTTGACTTCAGAGGAAAAGAGTTACGTGTGCCACATATTGTCTATTCAGCATGAGCGAGAGGGGGAAGAGCCTTGTTGTGAAAACAAACCACAACTTTCTTCTTTCTTTTTTCACAAGTCAGGAATTCCACTTATGTGAACCACTGGATTTAATTACAGTCATATGGGATGCAGAACCTATTTTCCACAACTCAAAATCATTGTTTTATTTGTATTATTGCATTTATTAAACCGCAAAGACCATTGAGGGAGTTGTTAAACAGATTAAAACTGATACAAATAGCAGCTGAATGGTTCATTATCATCCGTTTAAATTTAACAAATGATCAAATTGTTTTAAGGTGCCTTGTGGTTGTTGAGGCATACAAACTGAAAGCAGAATTCATTACAGACTCGAGGGATTTGGTAGTGACAGAGTTTGATATGACCCAGAGGACCAGTCTAGCAAAGTAAACACGACTGTGCGATGCAACCCCCAACGAGAGCCTTACAAGGATAAATACAAACGTCTTGCACGTCTCGCAGACGTGAAACCTCCCAACTTTTTTGCACAAGCTGCAATGATGAGCGCTACAAGCACCACCAGTTGTAAAGCAAAGAGCAGAATAATAAACAGCGTCTGAGGGCTTTGGAGTGGAGGCAGAGGCAAGCCTATAAATCACATCACCATAATCCATAAGGGGGAGAAAAACGGCTTAAACAATCCTTTCCTGACAGAGCTTAGGAATGTTAGTCCTATTTCTGTATATTGAAAAAGATGTTTGGTGTTCAAATGCAACATAGACAACAAACTACAGCAGTTTATTTCCAATCTATATCGTTATTTATACTCATGAACTCTCCTAATGTTGGATACTTGCACACAAGTTTTTGCCATCAACATCTCCAGCTCTAGAGCAGCGGTATTATGCTTTTTCATTTTCGACCTTTCCTTCGGTGTGTTTTTTACGTTCTTGTGCATGTAAAAGATCTTGAAAGTTAAAAAGGTCGACGTCCACACAAACAGAAGCTCCTCTCTCCTACAGAAAACACTGCTCCTGAAATGCCTCGTCAGTAGCCTTTAATTCAAATGTGACTTTGTGACATCACAGTATGTCACCATGTCATACATTTGCAGAATTCATGTTTATATACACCGTAGAGGTGAAGCTAGCTGGAAGCTAATAAAGCAAGACAGACATGCTGAGCAGTGCAGGCTCAGGCGTGTGTGAGCTGACCAATCGGAGGAGACTGGGTAATTGGGGGTGGGGCTAAAACAGCATTTCAGATACAGGAGGAATACAGTGGACAGTATGAGAAAACTGATTTTGAGCATGAAAGCATGTAAATCTATTCCCAAAATAAAATGATGGACCTGAAAATGAGCATGTGTTTTCCTCAAAGATCATTAGCTGCAACTTGGAGAACGTGAAAGGAACATTTCAGGTTTTCCATGGCTAGTTGAAAACTTTACAACTTGCCTTTTTTTTTTTGCCTCTTTTTCAGGACTCGACCAGCCTGCCTATGATCCTGGTGCTGGAGGAGTCGGAGATCGACGATGAGAAGGTCAAAGAAGAAGCCAGAGTATCGGTGGAGAACTTCCTCCAGGTGAAGGACACCAGAGAAACCGACATGTGTTGACAGATAAACACTTGATAACATTAATGACTGACCATTTTGTTCTTTTGCTGTTTCAGGAATTGGTTTCTGATAATCTCATCGGCCACACTCAGCCGGTGTTCCAGTTCCTCTGCCCTCTTGACAAACTGCTGAATGAGGAGGAACATTATGGAGGCGTGTGGGGACTTCTGAGCGGTCTGGCTTACTTCCTGACTCCAGGTCAAGAGGAAGAAGAGGTAAAGTCTCACACATCTGGCTTTCATTCCTATCTGACATTGTATTAACCAAGTTGTCTGACAGTAGCGGAACACAGTGAGACGATCAGATAAACAGACACATTAATCTATAATAGAACAAAGGCAGATGGTGAAACTAGTTTTTCAAGCTGTCCTGTGTAAACATCCGTCGCTTCAACAGACCCTCGTTCAACTTTGGCATACTTGTCATGGTTGTGCACACAGACAATGTTCCTGTGCTGTACGGAGCTATTACAGATTGCTGGCCGTCACCTTTTGGTTTTAGGCTATTTTGGTTTTACTTCGACCTGTTAAAATTAATCCAACAACGTCGAACAGGGTTGATCAGACGAATTTTTGTTGTGATCCTGAATCTCAACAATTATAACGTCTGCCAATTAGCAGACATTCAACCGTGTCTGCTCGTTTGTCAGCTACTTAATGGATTTCCACAGAACTTGGATGGAGGATTGGTCTTGGCCGAGAATAGATCCCTGTTAACGTTTGGTGCAGGTCTGGATAAACTTGAACGAGCTTAAATGATTTTAGGATAACAGAGGAATGCATGTTGCTTCCTCCTCTCTCTTTGTTTCTTCTTCTCTCCTTCTCTCGGATGCTTTCATGCATGTTTGTGGGAGGCCCTGCTTTCAGTTCGCCTACTGTCAGGACTTGCTGCGGTGAACCAAGATGGATAAAACAGTTTATTTTTGTTATTTGGACTGTCTGTTTTAAGGCAGTGTGAGGGAGTGCTGAAAAGGAAAGCAGTTTTATAGTAGCACTGTGAGATGTAGCCTCCTATCACCATTTCTGCGCTCATGAACACTTTAATTGCTGCCTTTTTTTTCGGGATGCAAATTTTAAGGATTGCTTTAATTGATCGTTGGCAGCTTTAACAATCAGTTGTCTGCTAATTATATGTTTAAAAGAAAAAAGAAATCTGTCATTAATGAGAGGTTTTTCCATTATGAAACTGTTGTAACCACCGAACATACCAGTGATTGATGCTAAATCAGAGTAAGTTACTTGAATAATAGATTAAATACAAAAAAAAGCCATTCAACAACTTGCCTAACAAAATCCAACAAACACTGAGGCCACTTACTGGTTTAAATATATCGGCCGGCTCTATTTATTTAAGATGATTCAGAGTTTTTTTATTTATTCAGCTGGAAAACATCAAAACTATCTGGCATCACACTGACCACAAAAGGCATGATTCTGCGTCCATGTTCCCTTTTTATAATGCTCCTTTTAAGGAGTAAACTGAAACTTCCTGAACTGATATACAGTATATGGATTAGTTAAGTTGCTGGTGTCTGTCACTCTGTATTGAAAAGGACCACTGTCTCAGGGTTGGCTGTCACAACCTGATTGTTTTCCTTTGCAGAGCTCCAGCCCTCAGACAGAAGCCCCGAAAGAGATCCTATCACGATCTTTACATCTAGAATCCACGCCTCTGCCTTTAGAAAACCCTGGTGCCTTTACCGAGATGGGCATTGACGTTCCAGATTCTGCAATCCCGTCTATTGTGATTTCCGACTGCGATCCTCCTTCAGAACCGCCCGAGGAGGCAGAAACTGAGAAGGAGCCGGCAAATGAAAACTGCTCCCAGGACAAAGCGGAGGACTCTGATAATCCCTTGACCTCTCACTTCAAAATGATATTCAAAGGACTGACCCGATCCAGGTCGCAGGATTCTCTCGCCTCGACAAAAACCAACGGAGATGAAGACCAACCCGATTTGGATTCCACGCCACACTGCAGCCAGAACGGAGGCTTGCACGGGGACGGCACAGACGGCCCATCGTGGCTTCATTTCAGTACGAGGTCCAATAAAAAGGAGAAAATATGTTTCAAGATGTCGGGTGGAGCGCACAGAGCTAAGGGGAAGGACCAGGGCACTCTGACACGAGGGGAGGACGCCCAGGGTCAGAAGAGCCAAGTTAACTGGGAGCAGCTGGAGGGGACCAAAGCCATATTTGACCTGCTGAAGGAAATATGTGGTTTGTTCAAACTCTGTTCACAAGAATAGAAGCTTCAGGATCATGCCAGTGTTTTTGTTATCATGTGTGCTTCACTGACAGCCGCTGCGTTTTAGATTAATTTAACCAACCCGACCTGTAGAGACTTGACACTCGCCTGACAAAGCGCTAATCCTAGTGCACATTTAGTCTGTTTTATTAATCATCGTGTGGTATTTTGAGGTGAGAGTATGTGCTGATAAGTCATCCTTGAGTGGTGCATTCATGAGCTTTTGACAAGCTCCGACAGTCCCGGTTTGACAGTCGACAGCTGAAGAGCATCGCTGTCAAAAAAAAGAAAGACCTGAAGACGGATAATAAGACATCGATCTGATGAAAGGCATTTTTGGTAATTTGGTAACTTCATGCACTGAAAGGTTTGTCTCGGAAGACGCCTTCGCAGACAGGTTGGAGGATATCTAAATCTCTGAATGCTCAAGCAGAGGTAATTTTATTTTTGGTTTATAAAATGTTTCAGAGAAGCCTCACCGGGAAATAATTATACAAATTAGCAATCGTAACAGGTTTCCTTTTAAATCAAATGATTCTTTTTTATGAAAAGGACTCGAATAGTGGCAAAATTATGCAAAATAACAAGTCAGTTCAAGTCAATTTGTTCTGTACAGCCAACAGATTTGTCTTGGAGGAAGAGAGCTCTACAATTAGTACAACACATAACCCCTCTTTCTTTCCTTTTCTTATTTGAATATGAATTTTAGCAATCACATAAAGTTTCATTTTTAATAAAAATGATGACATAATAATCAGGAACGTCAGACGTGTAACAACTCTACTTTTCACTTGGTACTGGGTAACTAGTTTTCAGAGGAAGAAGATGAATTGGTCAAAAAAATAAAATCAAAGGAAGTTATAATTCAATTCAGTTACATTTTGTTTGATGTGGGATTCATTGTGCGAGTTAATCCACCGCTCTGTGTTGAGTCTGAAATTTCTTACGGTAGATGTACTTTTTTTCCTCAGTGCCCGATTTTTAAGAATTACGTGTCGCTCCCCCTTTCTAAAATAGAAGAGAGGCTGTTTACTGGTAAAACCTTGTATAATTCTCTCTGCAACTGTGCTACTGTTTGGGATTTGTGTCTTTTAATCCACTGGAACAAAATGCGTCTTCTAGCTAGCGACTGCAGTTTTGTTAGGAGAGAATACTGTGAAAACCTTCTGGCGAGAAAAACCAACAAAAACAAGGAAGGCTCCAATTTAATTTCCATGTACGAGATTGTGCAAAGCTGTCTTTTTTTTTTTAGATTTTCCAGAAACATTCAGCCACAGGACATTTTTTGCACAAAAGAGATGTGTTGATGCTGCATTTGTTGAGATGTTTAATACCAATGCTCAAATGTGCAGCTGCAGAGCTTTGTGGGGGTTTTAGACACTCACTCCTCATCTAACTCTGCAACATCTACAAAATACGTGATGAAAAATTGACTTAAACATGCAAAAACACTGATATGGTCCTTTTTTTAATGATGCTTTCTGCTCTGATGCACTTTAATTCTCTTTCTGTCTTGGCAGGAAACTCCATCCTCATAAACATATTTGATGCCATTTTGAAGCCGGTCATGCCCATCCTGAAAAAGTAAGTTTAGTGCTGACTTTCATTACAGATCTCACCTGGATTTTTTGTGTTTTTTAAATAACTTCTGGTCTTGTTGTATTCTCCTCCAGAAAAGTGAACTCTTTCCTAAACAAGATGAACCCAACAGAAGTGCAGATGGCCTCGTACATCGACACCATGCGTGACAAACAGTGGCCAGAGTTTCAGCCGGCAGCACCTCCCCCTCCTCGCACCGACGAGGAGAAGAACGAGACGAGGGAGAGAGCGCACGGCCTAATCAACGCCAGATGTAGGCGACATCTTTCTGCACTGAAGGAAGTAACACGTTATTTCTGGCTGCTGATAATATATGTAAGATAAACAAAACATCATGTTCTCTCTGTAGATTCTAACTATCTCGTCTTGAAGAAGACGGACATGGACTCCGCTTTTAATCTTTTCCAGAACAGTGAAGAAAACAAAACGCTGGTGTATGTAAGTACTTTCTATTCAAATACTATGTTTGATTTATGTAGCATGAACATGTTGTTCTGATTCTGTCCTCGTGTCTTTCACAACAGATGCTCCTGTCATTCCTGTTGAGGGAATTCTTTCCCAACGAGCATTCCTTGCATGTGAGCGCTGCTGCTCTTCAGAAAGTGACCAACGCCAACAACTGATCTGTGAAGCCTTGATTGTATTTTTAATGGTACTTTTTTTAAAAAAAAGAAGCTTTAGAATATCAAATTATTTATTAAATGACATGATCTTAAATGCCTTAAAATATTTGTGACAACGTCTGCATGGATGTGGGACATTTTTTCTTTTTTTTTTTTTACCTCGAACATATCAAACATACTGTGAACACTTTGTGAAGTTCCTTTTGGTTTTTATTTTGTAAAGTTGATCTGCATTTGTTGGTGAAATTAGAAAACAGTCTTTGCAAATTGTACTTTTTATTTTAAAAACTCTGAGGAGAAAGTAAGTTATATTTCATATTTCCAGTTTGAATTTCACCCTTTACATTCTGATGGAGAAGAATTTAAATTTTCAAAAAATATTTTGTGTCACTTTGAGCACTTGTGTACGGTGAGAGTGTTTTGTATACTGGTTAATTAGGCTTTAAGATTTTTATCATAGAATATTTCACAGTGACGAATCACCTTTAATCTGTCAAAGCCGTCAGCAGGCCTGCAAAAAATCAAAGGAAGCTTGAAGTAGTGTTAATGTAAATAACTTGAATTTATTCCAAATAAAATATTTTAATACTTTTTGTTTCCCATTGTGTTTCTAGCTTCTAATTACGTGAGTTTAGACCAGAGGTGGATTTCATCGTTTGATGTCGAGATTCAGTTCCCGTCAGTCTGTTCGGCCGGAAGAATTGTTCATGTTGTTCGTTCATTTGTTCAGTCGTGTTTCCGGTACAACGTCGTTTCGCGGTAAATCATGTAACGCACAGTTCTCAGCTCCTTGTTCTCAAACAATCGTGCTCACGGTCAACATAACGCTGTAGTTCAAGGCAAATACATAGACAACTTTATGATTATGTGTACTTTTAGACAACATGAGTGGATAATGTGTGTATTCACCTTGACATTAAATTGACATGTATTGAAGGTAAGCCAAGGCTGACTGACCGACTGACTGAACAATGAGCTACGAATTAAAAGGAAATGGGTTTTTTTTTTCATGGAAACGGTTGCTATGCTTTCCTGTTTCTCATTGACTAAAATCCGACAACAGTGTCCTAGACTCGGCATACGATTGGCCAGCTCTCAGTCCTCTTCACCACTCTGATTACTAAAAAGTGAACAACACAGCAACTCGTCTGTGCAAACGAAAGAACGAACAAGAGAGAAGTGAAACATGGACTCAGGTCAGGTCGTTAAAGAGTCGTTCCTTCGAACTGATTCGTTCGCAAATGACCCATCTTTAATTTAGACTGTGTAAAGAAAACATACAGTAGATATAAAATGTGAATTAGTTGCTGATTATTTGCTCTGATGCAATGTTTGAGTAAAATGTTTTCAGATGAGTTAAAGAAGTTA
>CAEMYA010002105.1:4070557-4101439 GCA_903131615.1 Diplodus sargus
ACACAAACACAGGTGTAAAAGAGAATCAGCTAAAATCTAAACCTCTTTAATCCAGTTTTCTTGTCTCTATTACACCTGCTAATACATTTTACAGTACAGTTGGTTGTGAGATCTATTATTTTATGATTTGTGGTCCCCGTCACTCACACTGTGGCCCAATAAGTTTCCAATTATAAGAGAAATCCTCAAATACCAAATGTTTTTGTCCTGTTTAATCAGCGAGAGGTCCATTTAATTGCTTCTCTGCCTGCAACTCCCAATTATGTGAAGTGATCATCCACAGATGGAGTCGCCCAGGAGTACAAATAAACAGAAATCTTCTTCTTTTCATTCCTTCTATTAATACTTTCCAATTTGTCCCCCAGTCTCTATTTTCCATTCCATCCTCGCTGAGTTGTTCATGTGTTCATTGTCTCCAGCCTTACGTAACCGTTTCCATGAACACTTAACCAGCAGGTGATTGAATTGAACATTCCGTTGCCAGTAGCAACTATTACTGGCGCAGTGACCATCATAGTGAGTTCATCTTGTTTGTGTACACTGGATACACATTTCATCTTCATTTTTTCATCGTTATATCCGTCACAATGTGATAAAAGATGAGTTGTTATAGGACATTAACTGTTTGACAGCTACAGTAGGTTGGGTTTTTTCTTCTAAGTGCTGAATCGTAGACAACTGGACCTGTTTCAGTTCCTTGAAGACATTTCACTTCTCATCCAAGAGGCGCCTTCAGGTCTAACTAAACGGATGGGAATTGCAGAATTGCAAACTTTGTGTGGGAGTGTCCTTTTAGAGTTGTTCGGGCTGCTCAGGGTCATTGACCCAACCGGTCTTCATGTGGATTGCTAGAGCCAGGTCAACATTGTAGGTTGGTGATGAATAACCTATATAAGTTGTCTTGTTCCTTTGATCTGACCGTTATTTGTGATCCCTGTCGTTCACATTGTCGCCTAATACATTTTGCCACTACTTCATGATGTGTTTAGCAGGAGGTCCATTCAACAACATCCTTAAAAGACTCATTCCACCTCCTCCATCACCTGTTTGAGCTGTTGCCCCCCGGTAAACGCTACAGATCCATCAAAACACACACCACAAGATTCATCAACAGTTTCTACCGCAAAGCCATCACAATACTGAATTCAGAACTAAAAACACACCTCAAAACACACGTCAACACTAATATGCATTATTTTATTATCACAAATGCACATTACCGTCATGGAACATGTGTTTTGCATACATTAGCATGACTTAGAGTGTGAGTGAGGAAAATGTATGATGAATGAAAGCATTGTTTATTGTATTTTTAGGATACATAATCTATTTTACTGAAGCATTTTGAGTCCAGTACTTGAGTGCACCTGAAATTTTGTTGTATTTTTATGATAAATAAAGTCATTCTTGGACTCTCAAAAGTGTTAAAAGCACCACGTCAGCCTCAGCCAGCTAGTACAACATGTGATCGCAGAAAAACTTCATTCAAACATCTTTTTGTCACATTACGGTGAGAGATGAAATGTGTGTCCAGCACACACAAACATACAAACACACCGCTGTGGGAACTCTGACAGTAACGGTTGCTACTAGCAACGAAATGTTTTACTAATAACAAACTGCTGTTTTCAGTCATACAGTTACTGTTTAATCTGGAGAGAACGTGTATAAAACATGTACAAAATGTCCAGAATGGAATGGGAGTGGAAACATGGGCACAAAATGGAGGAAACACAGAAAATATCGGGAATGAAAACAAGTAAATGTGCTGATCCATCTTGAAGCTGCTGTTGAAAGGGCCCTGTGGTTATATCCTGTCAGCTAACAGCTAAAAGATATTCTGTTCTGTTAAGCTGCTGTGTCAACAACCAACCACCTCCCTGCTGAGGCTCAGCTCAGTTTGTCCTCCTGCAGCTGCTCCTCCCGTCCAGCAGGGGGCAGCGCTGTGATTGGCTGACAGCTGACAGGCGGCTGTGTTCAGTAATCCAAGATGTCTGCGCCCTGATGGATGCTGCTAACGGCGTGAAGGTGCAGGACGAGTGACAGGTACGACAACAGTGCGGCTAAAGAGTCGTCTTTAGAGTTAAACCTGGTTTTGTTTGACTTGTTAGGAAGGTGTTAAGCTGTTTGTTGTCGTCCTCCGAGTCTTTATGGAGGTGAAGTGCGTTTAGCTTCGTGCTGTTCAATGTGACTGTGGACAGAAAGTGTTTCTCCTGTGCGTCACGTTTATTCTTTTAAACGAATTGCCCGTGTTTGTTTACATACATAGATGATTTTCACACATTTGTATATGTCTTATAAATGTTCTTCATCGCCCGGTTTGGTGAATTAGACGAGGTCGAGTGTAAAACGAGCCTGAGTTATTGGTGTCTAGACTCAAACTGGAGGCAAAGTCAAAGCTCCCATTAAGGCTGTGAAATGTTCTGAGCTTGTCTGTTTAGAGTCACAGTGATGGAAGTGTTGGATCTGTAGGAACATCTGGGTGAGGGGACCAAAAACTGAGACTGAAGGCTTCAAAGTTATAATAACACTGCTGGAGACACCCAGAACAAAATGAGCAAGTTCAACTGTATTTAAATATGATCAGCATGCTTCTGTTCACATTTCTTATTAGTTCATGTTATGCCATGTTCTGCTACTTAAAGTCTGAGAAAACTTGTTTTCAAATCCTGTCAGTGTGAGCAGAGACTGTCTGACACAACCTGAACATTTTTAGTTATTTTACTTGTTCACATTTGAGTCAAAATCTTGTGACAGTTGTCTGCTTGTAATGCCCTTAAAGAAGCAGATAATCTGAGATTTCCTTGATAAACATGACCTCGGGAACTTTTTGCTTTCATTGGCGTTTATTTTGATTTCCTTAAGTTCTCAGGATTTGAATCCAGGACTGTAGAGCCTCTGTCCCCTCACACACGAGGCACAACATGGAACAGGAGTCGTGTGCTTCAATATGAATCTTTGTAGTCTACAAGCATCGAAGAATTGGTGATGATGATAATTACAGCAGACATTTCCACTTCTTGTTAAAGGGAAAGAATAGGGTGCAGCAATTAATTGTGTTATGACAAGTAAAAAAAACACATTTACACAAACACAAAAACATTTGACAAGTAAAAAAAAAACTGTCAATAGATGCGGAAGTAGTTTTTTCTACCTTCCTGAATCATCGGAGAAACAACTAAAGAACATCTTAGTGCTCAAACGGCATAATCTTTACAATGTCCACTGAAAATCCTCAATTCTAATTGACTAGAAGTTGTGCATCAACTTTTAGTAACCTGACAGTTTCACCGGACATTTATGAAATATTTTAGTGTTTGTGGGTCTAAATTAATGAAACAGCATCAAACTGTAGGTAAAGACGGCAACTTTGTGGTTCGAGCTTCTACTATATTTGCAACCACAGTGACAACACCAAAAACCCAGATTGAGATAAACGGATGAAGTCAGAACCATGAACATTTAATTATAATGTTTTTTTTTAAATAAGCCTGTCTTTGTGCGCTTGTCTTCGTTTAATGAGGATGGTGTGAGGTGGTTTATGGCCCCTTGTGTCACCCACTGCAAACATGGAACGTACTTGTCTGATATCCTGTACTTAATCCATGACGAGCTCCAAAAGGCTTATTAAAAATGTCCAGTTTTAACGAGACCAAAGCCTGTTCTGGAGGACAGTAGTTCAGATGATAATCACTCACTGGCCACTTTATTAGATGCACCTTGCGAGTACCGGGTTGGATGTTCTGTAACCTCCTGCATGATTGGCTGATTAGATATTTGCGTTAATGAGCAGTTAAGCAGATTATTTTATTTTCCCACCAGGATAATCATCTCGCCGACCGAGGGGGGTCACTGATCCTCAGGTTGGAAACCGCTGGTTCATGTTAGACCCCCACAGTGTGAGGAAAATCTGCCATGTGCAATAACGATTTGAGTTGCAAAAGATAAACAAATATTGAAGTTTCCGTAGCTCTTCTCTGCTTCCCTTGCCATCCTCCTAGCTTGCCATCTTCGCAGTTGCAACCAAATGCCATTTGATCGATCGTATAATTCACAAAATGGTGTGAATGCATCTGATACGTCTAATATCGGCATGCTACCTTGTGAGGCAGCTGGATTCACAAGATCATGTGATCTCTCAAATCTACCTGGACAGGTTTACGGCTGAACACGCAGGTATTGAACCAATCGGTGTCCTTTGAGAAACTACAGGCAGCAACAGGTGTGGTTTCGATGTGACGTACGTCAAGAGAAGCAACTGCTAGTTTGAAAACAATGGTGACTTCTCAAGAGGTTATCATGAATGTTGCTCAGTCGTATCAGAACTGGAACGTTTATTTCACTGAAAGAAGAGCAAAGAAAAGCACTGAAGGGTTTTCTTGGTGGAAAAGATGTTTTCCCTCTTTGTCCGACTAGCGCCGATCAGAGTTCGATTTACCAACTGGCTCCGCAGGCGGCAGCGCTCTCCTTCTGTTGATCTCTTGTTTGCCTGTGATATGCGCTGATAGACAGATGGTTCCTCCTATCACCTTCCAAGTACGTTTTCCAAAGTGACTTCCCTTTTCCAAACAGTTTCAGGCGACTCCTCTCCAGATGGATTTGTAAGAAAAACCGTTTTGCGACACAAACCATCTGGCTAATTAGGATAATTCATGTGCCGAGTGTGAATGCATGGCATGTATAAATTAAAACACTCTTCTATAGTGAGGCATTTTTTTTGTGTGTGTTAAATGGAAAAAATTCTGAATAGCTTAAATATGTGAGAGAACATTATTGAGTTTAAAAGAGCTGAGTCATTTCTTGCTGTAAATCTTTTCATGCAAAATCCAAGACCTGCCCATAAAAGTACCTTCTTCCGGATTCCTTGCGGCAACCGTGATTCAGGTTTGACCCCTGTTAATTCTGATGCCTGTCTCCCAGATCAGTAACCACACGCCCACACTGTTATATATTAATCATAGCTCCCCGATGCCGTGTCTGCGAGGTCCAGCTGCAGCAGGAGCTCAGACCCAGGGGGGGCAGATGGCTGCAGAGTTCAGAGGGTTTACTGTCACATTCTGGCTGCAGTCACACTTGGCTTGCAGTTTTCTGCACTGCAATACCGGGGACTTGCTTTTATAATGTCAGAGCCTTGTGTATCCGCGTGTCGCCAAGAGATGGCTGTGATGTGTGTAATCATTGAAATCTGTGACAGCGTTGCCTTTTCTCCCTCTTCCTCCCCTCGCGTTGGCTGAGTGAGTGTTGCTGCCTGAATCTCATCTTTTAGTATAAAGAAGTGTGATGATGGTGTGAGGAACGAAATGTCTGTTTTGCCTTTTTCGTACATGCAGGGCGTATAAATCATGGATCATACATCAGACATAAAACATACTCTAGCCTTCCTAGTTTGGAATCACATGTTATATTGATTATCTTCCTTCCTTTTTTGTAGCGGCTGTTTGAATGCAGATTAAAACGGTATAATTTAGAGACAAAATTTATTATTGAAATTTGAGAGAAAAAGAATAATTTAATTATTCAAACCTGGATTCATTTTACGTCCCCACAGTGTCGCGCGATAGGAGAGATTACAGTTTTTTTTTTTTAGATAATTTGCACCACAATGGTTCAATTTGGCTGTTAATATTTTGATAACCTGCTTTTGTTTGGGCCTGTTGAAGTCGACTCAGTGGTTAGTTGAATGGGTTTAAACTGTGATTGTCTAGTCAATAGTCTAATTTCAATAGCGCTAACCTGAACTGACCTTAAATTTGAGTTTTTCAGGTTTGAAGAAAAGCTCTGCTGAAGCATCACCTCTTAATTCCAGGCATGAATGTGTGTTTGACACCTCAAACAGGAATTTGTTCTTTAATAAATCTGCAGTGGTTTTTATGCTAAGCTCCTGATTTCTTTCACAAATGCCTCGTGGGTCCTTGTATCCTTTTTTGCTCACAGGTGTCTTTGTCTCTCTCTGTTTTTTCAATTTGTCCTGCTGAACTGTTGCACAAAACATCTCTTATTATGCAAACCCACCATACAAAGTAACATCTATTTGTAAAGAGGACTTTCTGCTGCCTGAAAGCGAGAAGGACCCTTCAGAAACATAAAATATTCCTCTCAGCCGTCCGACTGTACTCAATGAGGCTTTTAGGGCGATTCCAAACTTTTGAGCGGTTGTGTGATTCGACACAAAATTCCACTTGGACTGGAAGATGAACTAATTAGAGTTTGGTCGTCAAAGTTAAAGGTTGCTGTGAACGTTCTTCCGCCCCTTCCTCCCGATCGCAGTGTCTCAGGAAGACCTGAAGTTAATTACATCTGGTGCAAACGGCAGCTGAAGTATTCACCCACTAACTATGATTGCATTTCACACAAAGATGAACATGATGAAGTGATGACATTTCACGTCCAGATGGTCAAAGGTCGACTTCACAGTGATATAATATTCTGCAGAGAACACTTTTCTAGCTATTAATGGTGAATCTCAGTAACAGAAGGGGAGACTGTGACCATATTTCACATTTGGTCGGATACTGAATCGGTCACAGTAATGTTGGGCGTCTGCGGTGATTGATTAGATCTTCTGTGCAGCAGAGTTGACGATGATGTGTGTAAAGAATCCACATTTGTAGCTTCTTTGTATATATCTGAATCAACCTTTTTGGCTAAACATGTGAACACATGCAAGGAATTGGATTTGTATTTCTCAGCGGACTTGCACGCTAACAGACATGCAGCAGCGCTCCACCGTAAGCCGATTGGTTGTGCTGATATTGAGCTTCAGGTGATTGTCCTTGCAGCACTTGATGACGCTCTCCATCAGCCGTCTGTACTCTGAAGACAGCACCTTTTTCATTGGAAATTATATATAAAGCGATAAGTCTCATTTTGCCAAAAAATACCCTTCATAAGTTATTTTAAATTCCTTCAGAGTCTTCGCTACATATATTATTGAGTCTGGACAGCCTTGTATGTAAACTGCAGCCTGACTGGCTGCTGGACTTGCAGCCGGTTATTCCAGCCTAGATTTACTCCCAGTGCAGGCAGTTTGTAACACATTCTGTCTCTCCATTCAAACATGATGGAGGGAGGAAAATGTAATTCAGGGGATTCAGTAAAGGAAACGGCCTCCCTGGGATTTCAATGCGGGCTAGCAGAGATAATACATGCAGGAAGTTTAGACACGGAGTCATCACTATTCTAGTACGAGAACCCGGTTTGAAGCCAGACCGCAGTGATGGGCATGTATGTGCTGCTTCAGTAGTCAACTTTTCACTCAGCTGCCTTCAAACGGAGCAGCGGACGGCTGCTGCCCTCATTAACGGACTTATTTTTGCACGGTCACTGCTTAGCAACAGCAAGACAAGTCAACTGATATAATACAATGTGCTGCGGACACACCAACGTATCACACACACAACTGCGATGGTTGCTGAACATCTCACACCAAAGAAACGGAGATATGCATAACGCAGATATTGCGCCGCACACAGACTCAAAGTTTTGATGGAGAGTTTTTTTTGTTCTGTGACATTTTAGAACCTGGCTGCTGGAATTTGACTTCATACCAGAGGTGTTGAATGTGTGTGAAGTCAGGGCTTTGTGCCGGAAAACCTTTTTATGAACTTTCGCAGACTGATGGAAACACACTACTGGCTTCAAATACCAGTAGACATCGTAACCTTTCGATTCTCTTCGCTGGAAATAAGAAGCATATACGTGTTAAAACCGTGTAAAAACAGCCCTTCATCTAAAGTCATTCAGTATTCGGATTAGGGATGCAGATATTAAGGCACGTATTTAATTGATTGTAATCTGCATTTACTATAGATTATCAGTGAATCATTAACGTTATAATATGTTGTCCCTGAGAAAATGGACGATGCAGAATCAGTTTAAGCTACATTAGGAGTTAAAAATTCACTCTTTTCTAACATTTATCATTAGATGATTTATTTGTAAATCCCCCCAAATAGTTGATAATGAAACTGACAGCAGTGGGAGCGTATTTTCAGAGTATTTTGTTTAATAGGAACTAAGTGTAACACAAAAGCAGACTGACAGGGCGTCTGCCCGCTTTTGGCCGCGTAGTCTAAGAGTCATCATTTTTTAATCAGAGTATCGCTGAGAGCCAAGGTCTTTTCTTTTTAGGAACACCCTGTGTGCACTCACACACCAACAAACCTGGAAGGTTCTGTACATCCACAGTCTGACCTGTTGAACGCTGAGTGGATGAGGGTTAAAGGCCCTTGCTCAAGGGCACCTCGGAGGTGGTAATAAGGCTACGGCAGCAGCTGTTCTTTTGCTTCCCCGAAGTAAAGATTCAAAAATCGAACTTAAGGTCAGAAGCCTTCCCTTCTCACCGTCGCCCTGAGATATTATGGCTGTTATTAACTTATCCCAGCAGTGGATATCGCTGCATCTGTCAGCGGGTGAGAAGCTACAAATTTCACTGCAGAGATACCAAAGAGATATTTGACATTGGTAAAGCAACAACTTATCCGCCGGCGAGTACTGATGAAATTTACAAGATTTAAATGCATATTTCGCTCCAACATGTACCTAGCATTGCCCGCGCAATGGCAGATACTGTGGAGATCGGTTGATTGTTCAGTAAGATTGTGCGATTAATGTTTTTGATAGTAAAACATGCTGAACGCCAAAACAGTCACCCTCCAGTTCTGATGAATGTTTTTGGCAGAATGTAAATGTCTCTCTCTCTCTCTCTCCACAGCAGGAACATCAGATAAATGTGAGAAACGAATTTTAAGCGGTAACGCCGTCATCAGAATATATTTTTCCAAGATAATGGCACAATGAAAATTTGATATGAAGCTGTTCTTTCCGCTTCCTGCTCATTTTGTAGTTAAAAACTACACGAGATCTGGTGTTGCGTCAGACTATTTGATGTAAAATTAGTTTATTCCTCAAAGAGGTTTTATTTTTTTTCTCTCTCTCCTGCTCGGCGCTCCGTTGAGATGAGACCTGCAGGTTCAGATCTCGGTTAAATCAGGTCATGCAAGTTCCCTTTTCCAGTCTTGTGGGATCATTCAGACTCTTGTTGAGTTCTTCGTTTTATTTGACTGGCCTTTAGGACTTGGCATTCAGCAATCAATAGCTCCAGGGCCGGAGTTTGATGGGATGAATACTAATGTGGGGGAACAGCTTTGGCATATGACTGGCCCTGTATAACTTTATATCTGACGTTATCTCTTCATCTCATCCCGGGCGTCTCGTGTGGCTCGTCTAATGATCACAGCCCAGGACATTTGTTCTGTTCGGTCATTGCATTAGGCTCATCGATTACAGTTAATCTGAAGCTCCTAATTCATGACATGGTGTCCTCTAAACAAATAGTGTCCCAGAGTTCCCCTGCTGCCAGCGAAGGTCCTTCCTGTGCTATTTATTTTGCTGTTAACAGAGATTTGATCATCGTTATGTATTCAAGGACACCAGTCGCGTATTGTGGCTCTAATGGTATTCAGACTTTTCTGCACAGATGAGCAGAAAACATGAAATTGCTATTATAATTTTAATATGCCTGCGCTCTTTTTCTATTAGTATCTAGGGACAGCAGCATGTCTCTAGGGCCTTTTCTTCCTCTTTATCATGAATTTGTTTGGCAGAAAGGATGTGTAGCGGTGACACAGGCTATCTCAGAAGTCACACACACGTGACTGAAGTGCACCGCTATCTTATTGTGAATGAGTCTTTCAGCCAAATGTCTCACATCAAATGTAAAGGTGAATGCCACCACTAGATGGACTGCCACACTAAGAGTTGAATAAAACCAATTGTCAGAGCCGGTTTTAGTGTCGCTGGGAGATAAGAAAGGATTTGGTCCCTTTCCTTTTAATTTGAAAGAATGCTAATCATGGTTTCTGTTTGGCAGTGGCCTCTGACAGGTTTTTATCTGTTTTAAAGGGATAGAAACAGAACGAGGTTCACTGAGTGATGAGACTGGAATAAGAATCCTTCATTCCTTATCAGAGTATCACAAAAAAAGACCCTCAGGGAAAGAAATGTGTATCAAGTAATGGATCGCACGTTTAAAAACATAACCTACGACGGAAGCTTGATGCGTTTTATCAGCCAAAATCATCTTTATTAGAGCTGGGAGCTCTCGGATAAGCTGTAAATATCGTACAGAGGGGACCGTAGGACGTAAATGAAAAAAAAAAGAAATCGGTGGGGATATGTGGCACGCATAAAACCCTTTATCACAGGGAGTCGTGTCAGCTTAGTGGTTAGGACTCATGCTATATTGTGACAACAACCTTTGATGTATATTATTCCCATTGTCTCTGCCCAACTCTCTACTGTCCTCTTTTGAAAAAAGGGCAGAAATATCTCCAGAAATCTTTTGTTTCCTTTGTTTTTATCTCTCTATGTATTTGATTTGTAGCATTGTTCATAATGGCCCAACAGAGCGATCGTCAGCTGGGGCCCCATGGGCATCATCCAGTCTGCAGAATATTAATGACTTCATAAAATGTGCGTTTCTAACGAAGAAGCCCAGTCCGTCCTCAGAGTAATCGCCGATTATCTCTCAACCCCTGGTAACGAGCCAGAAAGTCTGTAGTTCATATTTCACCCTTTGCACAGAATCAGATTATTCCTCTCGGCTTTACTCGGCCCGGCTCCCAGACCTCCCAGTCCCTGGAGCTGACAACAGTGCACTGACTGGGCTACGGGAGGCAACTCCTGAGTAGTTGGAGAATCACTCAGCTTGTCTAAAAAGGGCCACAGGATGACGTATTTTTGTAGGCTAACCCAGAAGTTAGCATTGTCACCAGTCCCTCCACAAATTAGAATTGAAATAGATAATCAGATAGATAATCTTGATTAATGAAGACTGTGTATACAACCTTAGAAGCTCAGTATTTTGAAATGTCCTCAAAAGCACTTCATAAATGCTAAGACTGGGCAACAAACCAGATATCACAATACTTTTGACCAAATATCTCAGTGTTGATACCACAATAGTTTAGGGATGATTGTTGGTACTTTTGCAAAAATATTGACAAAATTAGATTTTTTTGATGAATAATCATGTCACCTCCCGGTGATTATCCTTCATCAGTCATGGGGATGAATCACTAAGTTAATGGTCTGCTAAGTTGAGAAAATTACATCACTTTACTGTGATTCAGCCCTTAAAACCAGGAATGAGCAAGATTTGTCATTTCAGCAAAATCTCAGATGGTAGTCTCATTTCTCGTAACGATCTGTATCGCACAAACTGTTCGCGTCAACCTGTGTGTTGAATCAAATGTGTATGTAATTACACAAAATCACTGCCTGAAAAGAAAATGCCTCAAAATCCAATATGTGTAGACTGTGTGTGTAGCTCGGAGCTACTCCTCTTTAATTTCTTCTTCTGTGGTCTCTACTATAAATGCTTTCCAGGTTCCCCACTTCTGTCCTTTTGTACAATTCTCCTGTGGGAGAGGTGGGTGTCATTGATTCATTCAGTTGATAATCATAAACCGTCCTAATATTTATCTTTGTTTATTAGATGTATTTCTGGTCTCAACGTTATTATTACATCTGTTCCTGCCTAACAATGTGTACATGCCAACAGAGTAGCATTTAAAAATAGTAGTTTTTACAGTTGAAAGCCGCTAGCTTGAAGTTATGACAAACCAAACTAACTCCTGGTTTGTTTATCTTATTTCATTTGTATAGGAGCTGGAGTGGACAGCATTATTTACATGGAGGTTCTGCTTGTAACATATTCTGTTCACCATCATAGATTAGCATGCTAACGTTTGCCAGTTAGCAGAGCTATGTTCAGCTGACCCTGATGGGAATATTGTAAGTTGTTGCAGTTAGGTAACAAATCAAGCTAAAGTTATTTCAAAACTGCAAATTGCAACCTTGAGGTGGCCTTGAGGAAAAGCTAGCGGATTGCTAAAGTCAGTAGACGACCATGAATACCTGTACATAATTATATGTTAGTCCATTAAGTAGAAGTCAAAATTTTTGATAGGATAAGTGAAAGTGAAAACTGCTCGTGGCGCTACATGGAGAGCACCAGAGTCAATAGAAATCTGTATGAAATTTCATAATAATCCATCAATCATTTGAGGGGTTTCAATAGACAAGTGTGAAGCTCTTGGTGGTGGTAGAGGAGACGTGAGTGGGGTTCATCCTCTGGGGATCATGATTGTCTATACAAAATATTATGGCAATCCATTCTATAGTTGTTGAAATAATAATAAACTTCCGATATAATATCGGTGTGGACCAAAGTGCAGGAACGACATCATCAGCCCTCAGGCAACGCTGCTAGTGTGGCTAAATATCATACATACAAAATAGCTGTTACATTTAAGTTTCCTCGTAAACAATAACTTGACTTTTGATACGTTTATACCACATGACTCAAAGTAATTGTTGGTATTAAACCTTGAAAAGCACCAGTCAGTATCACCGGCCTGTAGTCAGACAACTAAAGATGGTTTAGGGTGGACGACGGGACCGACTGAAGGAGCATAAACCAACCGCATAAAGGTGCTCTGACAGGAGGTAAAAGAGCCGTTACTGAAGCACAGTTTACAAGCTAACACATTTATACTCAAATGAATCTTTGTCAGTGTTTCTGTGATAAGATAATAATCTCCGGTTCTTGTAGCAACACAGACTCTCCGTTATTAGAAAAATGATTTGACTTCATTTTCTTCGCTCGTTCTTGTCCAATTTAGCCGAGATATGAAGATGAGAAGGCAGATAAGGTGTAACAAAGGTTATTGAACCAGATTTTTACTCTGCGTTGTCGCGGCTGCAAAGTCTGATCCCGCTGAGAAATCAATTAGTATTCAGCCTTTATTTCATCGGACCGCAGTAAAAAGATACGGAGGATATAAAGTGGAGAGGAGGAAGACATGATTTCCTGCAGGCTGATACAATGTCAGTGTCATTTATATTGAGGAGGGTCTGGGACTCTCGGCTCAAAGCGATCTTATGGAGGCCGTTTCTCAAGAATGTCATTTTATAGAAGATTGATATCTGTAACCTTGACTTGTAAACAAATCACAGATTCAGAGGATTCCTTGCTGTTTGGCTTGTTCCTGTTAATGAAGACTAAAGAGAGCCTAATAGCCAAAACAACAAACACCGGTGGGCTTTACTGGCGGCAATTAAACTCACATTGTAAATAGCAAACTGATTAATTTCTTTAATCAAAGTCAGCTGTCTCCTTGAAGTGCAGTCAGATTTAATTATGCCGGAACACACCACAAAAGCTGCCGTTACTGGTCTGTGAAAACCGTCCAGGCACATTTTGATAAAACCGTAATGAGTTTTTACGTGGGGAGTGTAGTTTTTATAGACCTGCATATTATCATGACGAGTGAGGTTTTTCCCTCCTGCTTCTCTCCCGAGTGCTCAGTTTTATTGACATGTTTACCTCTGTCAGAGATACAGTGTTTCTATCCCGAGTAGTTTCTCTGACAGGCGGCAGGAGAGCTTAAAAAATGTCCAGATATCCTCGACAGATAGCCCGAGAAACACAGTCTGAATCTAGAGTCTGCATTCCGGTGGTGGCAGGCGATTTATTAGGCAAAATGGCTCGAATTGATAACCAGATAATTGTCCGGACAAAAGAAAGAAGAAAATCATTTGACTTGAAACTGACAGGAATGGGATTGAAATTGTTGGGTGCAACAGTAAATTGGAGGGCAGTCTAACATTTGTTGGTTTTCCTCCATTAAAGCTCACCCTGCCTTCCTTTTTATGAGGCGGTTATTTAAAAGCTTGTTTTGTGGCATGTCATTTATCCAGCATGCTCTGACAAAGTGCTTTTACGCCGCAACTCTGCACGGCGCAAACAAATTGCCTTTTTCTGTGTTTTCCTTGTTATCTGCGACACCGTTGCCTGTAATTGCCGTAGGAATGTAATATTCGGCCTAAAGAGCAGCACAAAATTGTGTCTGTTCCTTCAAATTACAGCGGCTTTTGATTTGATTATTCACAGCGAAAATATTAACCGAGCTCCGATTGAGGCTTATTGTGCCGCCTTGAACCATGTTTCCTGCCGCCGCAGAGCTAATTCCGCTTTATTCCTTGAATCTAATGTAAATGCAACTGTGACACATACTGTCAGCGCGGTTTTGATGCCTTATGTAGGTCAATTCTTATTCAGCGTTAACTGCTTGGCCTTGTGATGAGTGATTTTCATTTTGCGAAGGGGAACTGCGGTTTTATTATTCATACTTCAGCAGAGATTGGAGTTGCGGTGCATTAAAGCATGACGTTGTCATTTCCCAACTCTCGGTACTGTTATTCCCTTTGCCCCAAATTGGAATTAAACCCAACATTTGATGCTTGCCCTAATTGTTTTTTGCTCCCAGTCACCAAACTCCAGTTAAGCCTCCTCTCTGTGGAGGTACAGTATGTCATTTTATCGGTTCGGTGCTGGTTGGCGCAGCACTTTTTCTCCCCCCCCACCATCACAAAACTTCTGTTTTTCTGCAGCTTTCATGAGGATTCATGAGTCTTTCTGTCCATGTTTGATAACAAGTAGGGCTTTCTCACTTCAGATTTAATGCATAGAGGTCTCCGCATTTTTTCTAACTGGCTCCGAAATTGATCTGAACTGCAACACGATTTTTCCACAATGAAGTAGCCGAACACATTAGGCCAGCAGCGTGAAATTGACCTCTGAAAAGCAGCAGTGTATGTGAGTTACATTTTAAAGACGGCTATTGAGAGAATTCAAACTAAATGGATTCTATTTGGGGACTTTTTCTGCAGCATGCGTCTCACCTTAATGCTCTTACAAATATTGCCTCATGGTGGTTGCACTTTAACGGCTGCTGGATAATCAGCAGCCCAGATAGAATCACAACTTTTCTTGGGAGCAGTTTCTCACTGTGTGTTGCTCTAAAGCAGCATGAGGTCCCATATATCTTTTTGGTACTGTCTCCTCTGTTGATCTAATTGGATACCCTCTGTTGCCTACAATGAATCATCGCTGGACCTCTTCTCTCCCTTCAAGTACTTATTTTTATTGAATGCAGGGTTCCCCTGAATCACAAGCCCCAACCTTAAAACTTGTATTTGTCCCTTGGCTCCAGTCATTGATCTTTTTTTCCCCCCCCTTCTTTTCTTTACAGCTGTGTCAGTATCACTTTTATTCCAGCAGAGGATTATAGGCATGCTTTTATGTGCTCTTCCTCCCCAGAGAAAGGCCAGCAGTTCAGGCCATTCTCCACACTCCACTAATTGACTCCTAATTTGGCAAATGCATTTTAAGGTGGAATGGAAAAGCCGACCCCTCTTTGAAGTCATATGTGAGGGTGACACTCCCACATGTATTGCTGTTGTTACTCATCCCTCCTTCGCCCTTGACTCTTGACCTCCGCTGATGAAGCTCTGCCGCAGCACAGATAGTTCAGTGCTGGTGAGACATCTATAACGGAGGTGAGACAATGGAGGCGGTTTGGCATGCACGCCGCGGTTTTTCCAAAGAAGTTTAGCTCCTGCCAGTCCTCTGGATCTTCGTGGCGAGCATCTCAGTCGGCCGCTGATCCACACTGCAAACACCTCCAGGAAAAGTGGCTCTCGCTGAGCCGATCGAAGGCAAAGATTTTTTTAATTACTCGCCTGCTGCAGAATGGAAAGGCACGGGGCTTTGCCCATGGGCATCAGTATCGACTTGAGTGTATGATGTTTTAATGAGCCCGGCGTGTAAATGATTTGTTGCGGCTGTGTATTCTTGAAAGACTAATTTGTTTGTTTTTCTTACGTTTTTCAGTGGATGGATTCACAATTGACTCGGAGGCAGATTTAAGGATTTCCAGACAGACCAGGATGTCAAAGATCTCAAAGGCAGCCAAGGCTGTGAAGAAATTGGATGCGAGCAATGTTATCCGGGCGATAGTGAGGTCAGGACAAGCGGCCCCTGGGCCCCCACTCGGCCCCATCCTGGGACAGGTACTTACGAAATCCACTTCTTGTTCCATCTGTCTGCTCCGAGTAATCAGGAGTATTAACTTAATTGCAGGAGCAGAGCTTCATTTTATCAACTGACCTTCCACACACAGCTCTTATTAACTGCGAGACAACCTGATCCTTCCTTATTTTCTCTTTGCCAATCACATAGGTGCCTCTCTCTCCTGAGTCACCCCCTTCGTACACCCCCTCCACCACCTCCATCTCCTCCCATAGCCCTATTCATATTCCCATTCTTATTCTAGTCGCACAGCTCCATTGTGCAGGTGGATGCCACACTCTGCCTCGCTCTGCAACTATTTTCTTGCAGTTTCCAGGCCAAAGACACTAACACCTCCATCCAGGCGGACTGTCCGCGTGCATTAGCTTCACTCTTTACAAGCGAGCTGATGAAATGGGATTTAACCTGTGAAGGTTTTGCCTTAAATCCTTGTATACTTCTCCCCGCTTCAGCTGCTCCTGAGAGACAGCTGAGGTTGTGTTGTGTTTTATTGTTCAGGGATGCAACGCTACAACTCTGTCACCACCGGTGCCAATTCCAACGAGAGAAATTGATGCATTGGCCGGTGGTACAATAATGAAATAAGTCAGCAGTCGTCAAGCGTCGAGTAATGAACAAAGATGGTTCAGAGTGAGCGGGTAAAAATAACAGAGGCTGATTTGTCCCTCGCTTTAAAATAAAATCATCCTTCTGTAACTTAACTATTCAATGCCGATGCTCATTAACCTCGTCGTTGTCTCTGATCACACAAGTGTGTTGTTTTAAATATTTCTTGTAAAACTTTTTTATTTTATTGTACATCATAAAGGCACAATCTGCTCCCGCTTTAATGGCCATTCAGCTGCTTAAAGTTTGATTGTTTCTTGCGCGAGATGGAATGAAAGCAGCCCTGCGGCTTGTTTCCTACATACAGATGAGATCCAGTTAGCCTCTTTAATGGACAGTGCTCATCAGCCTTGGATGCTGTTGCTCGCTTGGAAACCAGATCAATTCTCGCAGCTCATCCATCTCTGTGACTTAATGGCGACGCTCAGAGAGGAGAATTGAAAAGTGAACAAAAACTGGCAGAAAAGATCCAGTCGTGATTAATAATGTCAGGGGAAAGCAAACGTCAGAAAGGAGTTAAACGATGTGAAAATAACACATTTCTCTTATCTGACATCGACAGTAACAGCGCAGTTACTTTATGGTTGTGTTGAAAATGATGTACTCTGCTGTCAGCAGCTGCACAACATAAACTATGTAACATAAGATCTGTTCATTACTGCAGACCTGAACCCCCTGATGTACTGGGTCTTAGGATATTAGTCATTTCAGACCCGCTTCTGAAAGAATTTCTAAAACAACAGTAAAGCGCAGGCAGCAGGGACGGCAGCATTGTACTTATTCTACAGCACTTCTACTGTAAATCATTTTAACAGCACATATACCGTAAAATGTATTACAGCATGTTACAGTTGGATAACGGTTTTATAGTGAATTTACAGTGTATGCCAGCATGTTACTGTTTATTTACGAAGGATAATAAAATTGATTTTTTTTTCGACTTTTGCATTTATTGCCCACAAAGGAGCAAAAAAAGAGAATACACAAAGTAAGTTACAATATCTACTGTAATGGTAAACCAGCCGCATTATCTGTTACTAATTAAGAACTGATTTAAATGCCAAGAATGACTATTTAACAGAATTCTTTTTTTTATGAGAAACTGTAAGATACTTTTGTAAAGCCAGTATTAAGCTTACAGCAATTAATTACTGCTTGTTTTGTTTCTTGTTCTACTGATCTACTTGTTATAATTTTTACCTTATATTCCCATAGTGGGGTTGCAATTGGCATTTTCAATTTATTTTAATGACTAAAGGTTCTGTGTTTAGGATTAAATGGCATCTAGTGGTGAAGCCGTAGATTGCGACCAGCTGAACACACCTCGTTCAACCCTAAACACAAAAGACATAAGTCTCATTCTGTGGTAACAAACACAACTCTCTTAGTTTAATGTGATTTTACATGAATGAAAACATCAGAACTTCAACAGTTTGTCAATTAGTTGTCAACTATTAAAACGAATCTCCTATTTTGATAACTGATTTATCAGTTTTAGGTTTTCTTTTAAAGGAAAAAGGTCAAAATTCTCTGATTCTGGCTTGTTAACTGTGAATATCTTGTGGTTAATTTAGTCTGCGGTGACAACAAACTGAACATAACAAAACAAAACATTTGAGAACTTGATCTCAACTTGAAACACTGATCAAAGTTTTCCACCATTTTCTGATATTTTATAGACCATAGCACTAATATTAATCGAGAAATAATCAATAGACTAATAAACAATTAAAATAATTGTTAGTTGATGCCTTAGAAAACATAGTTTTCTATGTTCAGTTTCTGCCAAACCCCTTAAATCATACACATTATTCTCACTTATTATTCACAGATTATTCTATCAATAAATAAATTATTAATTCAGTCTTTGTGAAAACTACCCAATTTTTGTATTTTATTTTTTCATTTTAAAATCAAATTAAAGAGAGAATAGCAGTAAATCTCACAATTGACAAGCTGGAAACATCACATTTTGGCGTATTGTTGCTTAAAAAACAACAAACCGTCAAGCGATTATCAAAATAGTTGCCTATTGATATTTGTCGAGTCGTTTCAGTTCTATCACAGATACCTCTGTAATCAGTAGATCATCAACACTTTGTTTTACAGGTCCGAAAATGTCATAATAAGCTGGTGGTAATTACTAAATGGCATATTTGAACTTTCATTGAAATTACCCCAAAATTACCACGATCATTACCTCTAAATGTATTGAGATGTATTCGTATTCTCCTGATGTCAACGAGGAGTGAAAAGACAGCTGGTAATTTCTTTCCACATTTCCATGAAACATGCGGTTCGTTTCTGCTTCACCTTTGTTGACCTTTTGTCATTTCCAGCTAGTTTCTCTCAGCAAGTGAGTTGTTTCAGCTGCGTTTTCAACTAATTATTGTGGTAATTAGGGAGTACTCTCAAAGAAATTTATGATATGGTACTGTCTAATAATTACCTACTTATTGAATTGATCTCAAACGTTAAACTAACCTAACCTGGAGGCAACTTGTTACTTTTCAGGAATTACCAGCCATTTGTGGAGAGAGAAATAATATAACTGATTCTAGACTGGGAACTGGAAATCACATTTCCTGTGCCAGAGATATAATTTTCCTTTAAATAGATTTTGTTTAGTGTGTTTGCGAGAGTCAAAGTGTGTCTGCACTTGAGTTCAGATTGGACACGCACACAGAAAAATACTCATTTTTCATTTTGGCGCTTTCAGGATGCTGGGAGTCAAAAGTCTCAGTGCTTCAGGGGGTCGTGAACATCAACCAGGTTTTTTCTTGTGTGTGGTGACTCGCAAAGGTTACAAAACACAACTGAAATTGTTTGTTTTTGCCTAGTCTGAAAACATTGAGCACTCTTCCTGCAGCCCGCCAGCTCAGCTTTAAGCTCGGTCCTCCTTTTTCCCTCCAAATGCTGATAAACTCCCCGATAACTATCATCCAACTGTGCAGCTCAGTGTCTTTAAACTCATTGTGTTTATTTTCATTCTCTCTGCTCTTATATTGGGCTTTTCTTCAGCTGTAGCAGGCTGCTGATTTCAGCAAAAAAGCTCTTATAACACTGAGCATTACCTGCTCAGCACTAACGGCAGACAGACACAGTGAGCATTTAGCATCTAAAGAACCAGATACCTTTCTTGGTAGAATCTAAAAAGAGAAGAGTGAATATTGGACTTAACCTTCATCAGGCGGCAAAAATAGGTATATAAATTATTGATAAATAGGCAGACGGTGTGTTCAGCGCTTGTATTTGCTGCTCCAACGTGGGGGGAAAAGAAATCGATTCACTGATTTGTCTTCAACACAATATTATCGCAGGTTTTAGAGATCTCGTTCGCAGGAGTCTTGCACACATTGGTCACAGCCCTCTGGACTGATGTTTGACAGTGACAGCCACTTTTGAAGGAATAATACAGTGAGTACAGTAATAATTCATACAGTTGGGAAACATCCAGACATTTTCTATCCAATAACAAAGCAGAGGATCTGCGCTTTAATCTCATCCCATTTCAGCCTCTTTTATTCCTGCTCAAAAATACAGCAGCCAGAATTTTAACCGCTGCCAAGTGAGGAGACCGTAATAACCCAATTTTACCCTCTCTGCACTGTTTACCAGTCTGATGTATAATTGATTTTAACATTTTTACTGATCATATTTAAGGCTCAGCTAAATCTTCCCTCCCTCTCAGCTACACTGGAGACCTCCGAGCTGAGATTAAGAAGCTCGCTCTGTCATTCAACTCTCAGCTCTAAAGGTCACAGAGTTTTTCTGCTTGACGTTTACACACATCCTGCCTTCAAGATTTGGGAATACTTCTTTGACTTTTTTTTGACTTGTTGCTCAATTTCTGCATATCAAAAACTGCCATACACTGCAAAAACATGTTTTTCTCTGGCAGAAATGCATTACATGGCATTCGGAGGGCATGTTTTTTAATGACGGCTTTCAATAGGCACACATAAATACTCCAAACGGCAACAATGGTGATTTTTTTTCACCGCTCCTCAGCGTCTCTTGCTGCATATAACACCTGTCAGGGTGACGTGAGAGCTGTTATGTCAGCATCAGCGGGCGTCGTGTGTGGTATTTTTAGGCGTTCTTACCCCAAAAAACTCTGTTACCCTTCCGAAGACGCTGTGGTTTGAGTTTGATCATGTGGGTGACAACTCAAAGTAAGGAAAGTGGTTTCTTTACTCCAACAAGTATTCACTGCAGTCTTTACTGCTCGTCTTTGTGTGTGCTGGTGCAGCGCTCGTTCAAAACACACTGAGCGAAAATACAGCATGCAAGGAATTATTATTCATTAAACTATTCAGCGTTACATTAGAATTAAAGCGCTAACATGAGCAGACATTTGCCCGAGGCTCACACTTCAACAACACGCCCAAGAAAGTTGCAAAGCACCGAAAGCGGCCGTCTATTTTTGCAGCTCAACAGTTCACTCAGACAGGATTCAGATACATTCAAAGAGACAAATGCAGCATAGCGAGGATATGCAGTAACACAATCTTGTTTTTTTACATTTGATCAGCACTGCCTAATTTTACTGTGTGATCGGATTTTGGTGTTCAGTGTCACAACCCGGCGCAAGGCTCGACAAAAGGGGGGGAGACAAACGTGAGTTAAAAATAAATGTATTTTACATAACTTAGGGGGAAATTAAGGCTGACACTGCGTTGATCTTCCTGATGACCAAACTCCACCGTGATGCTCATGGAGGCTGCTTTCTCAGCGCTGGTGGCAGCGAATGTCCTGTATGTAATCTTTAGTAAAGGTATATAATGCTGTTAGATCTGTAAAGACATTCGTTTTAAACAGATGTATTAGTTTCCTGCTTTGGTTACAAAGTAGAGCATGGATATAATTAGCAGATGTCTGTACGGTTCCATCCATCCATCCATCTATCCATCTATCATCCATCCATCCATCCATCTATCAACCATCCATCCATCCATCTATCATCCATCTATCATCCATCCATCCATCCATTTTATCCATTTTATCCATTTTATCCATCCATCCATCCATCTATCATCCATCCATCCATCTATCCATCTATCTTCCATTCATCCATCCATCCATTTTATCCATCCATCCATCCATCCATCTATCATCCATCCATCCATCTATCTATAGATCCATCCATTTTATCCATCCATCCATCCTTCCATCCATCCATCATCCATCCATCCATCCATCCATCCATCCATCATCCATCCATCCATCCATCTATCATCCATCCATCCATCCATTTTATCCATCCATCCATCTATCTATAGATCCATCCATTTTATCCATCCATCCATCCATCCATCCATCCATCCATCCATCCATCCTCCATCCATCCATCCATCCATCCTCCATCCATCCATCCATCCATTTTATCCATCCATCCATCCATTCATCCATCCATCCATCCATCCATCCTCCATCCATCCATCCAACCATCCATCATCTATATCCATCCATTTATCCATACATACATACATCTATCCATCTATCAATAGATCCATTCATCCAACCATCCATCCAACCATCCATCATCTATAGATCATCCATCCATCCATCCATCCATCCATCCATCCATCGCTACACGTCTCTAGATGAACGCACGCACACATACATACCGTTTGAGCCAGAAGCTTATTGATTTACAGATGGGTGCTTTGGATGTTTTTATATCTTGTTTTTCATTCCATAGACGCAGCTTAGACGTAGATGAAGTGTATTAATGGTTCATTTGAACAGATATCACATTTTTGATTTATTTTTCTAAATCATGTTTTTCTCATGGTGCTCTCCAAGGAAACAAACTGCTACTGGAGTATATTTATTTTACGGATAAGTTATCTGTTTTTGCATTTTCGCTCATCAACTGATGAATAAATGTTGATTTTAAAATATCAGAAATTGGTGATACATAGACACAACATTCAGTTTTAATCGTGGAAAATGGACAAATACATTCAAGTAATTTACTGTAGTAACTAAGTCAGTAATTAATTTAATTTTGTGCTATTATATTCTATATACGTTATACTTTTCTTTGCTCCACATTTATTTATAACAGATATTCATACACTGTGTGTGTGTGTGTGTGTGTGTGTTACGTTGGTGAGACTCATTTACAGGAAGTCAAATGCTGACGCCCACCCAAAGTGTCAGTATTTGACCTGCGAATGAGACTCAACCGTCTTTTCTTTCTCTTAATTGTTCACCTTGATGCAGGCACACTGGCTTGCCTCACATTTCTCTTCTCTCTCCCTCCAAAGTAAAGGTTATGTGTGGTTAACACTGAGAAGGTAACGCATCACTGTTCATACAGCCAAGCTCAGTGCTGGTTCTAGCTGTCTTCAGTTCAGTTTTTAAGTCCAATCTGCTGCTAGTTTAAACTGTCCAGTTGAGTAAAAGAAACAATATACATGAGTTTTGTTAATGACTTTTCTGATGAAAGCTGGTTTTTTTTGGCTTTAATTGTCTTTTGTTGAGGAAGTAACGTGGTGTGAGTCACAGTTGAGCTGACAGTGCTGCTGTCAGTCACCAGTAAGTGAAGCTCAATTGCTCGAAGCTACCGACTCCGCCAGTGACAATGTTGATTCAGTATTGTCTCTTCAGTTTAACGATCTGTTCGCTTACAGAACATCTTTGTTTTATAATGATTTAAAGAAGAGAAAAGCTGCAAATCCTCATGTTTGAGGAGCTTTTCAGTATTTTGGTTTGACAAATAATTCTTAACAATTAATAATCAAATTAGAGATGACTGTTCTGTCAATCAGTTAACTGATTAAATGACTAAATGTTTATTTTCAGTTTATTTCAGCATCATTTAAGCAACTCACCAGTGTTTATCTCCTGTTTTAACCTGATGTCACCCCGACATCTAAGGCCAGAATTAGTATGCGTTTGTCACCAGTATTGCATTGCATATCATAAGAGGGTCTTTTGCATCATTTCTTTCTCCTGGAATACACTTTGAAGTTCTCTCCAGAAGCTGTGGCGCTGATGGTGTGTGCTATGATGAATGATTTAGACATATGTCTGTTAAATTTGGCCGTCTCTGGCAGACAAGGTGGCTCTGAGCTCACAGGCATACTGTAGCTGTCGTTGCCTCTGAAGTAATGAGGTGAGATGGGTTGTAACCAAGTGTTCAACCAAGCGAAACAAAGCCATATGTTTGTCTAAAGGTGCCTCCTTTTGGACTGTTTGGATGTCACTGTTGTCGGGTAGCGGGGTGTTGTGTGCGTTTGTCTCTCTTGACTCTCGTGCTCCATCACGCTCACCCTGTGTGTGCGAAGCAAACGGTAAATAAATGGCGGTCGGCAGCCGCTGTGCTTTAGGCAGTGGCCCCGGCCCTTTAATCTTAGCCAGCCTCTCCTCCTCGGTTTTTTCCCTTCCCTCTGACTAACCACCCTTGACAGGGGAAGTGCAGATAGGTAGGCTGCCTGTCGGCTGCGGGGCAAATTTAAACAAACGAGAGAAATAAAAGAAGGAACGCGAGACACAAAAAGGGAAGCTGACAGCTTTGGTACAGGAGAATAATTACAGACTGGAATGAAATTAGCTCAGGAGAATGGAGGGAAGGAATGGAAGGCGGTGGGGAGAGCGGCGAAAAGAAGAAAGAAAATAGAGCAGCTCGTGCCCTTTTTCTTCAGGAGCAGGTTATGAGAGTCTGAGGGAGCTGAGGGAAAATGCTGAGCATTGTATCTAGAGCTTAACAGGTGTAACAAATTCTAGGAGGTAGTCATTTGCAGGGGCTGCTGCCTATGCAGTTACTGCTTTTAGTATAATAGAAATATGAGAAGTTGCCCAACAGGGAGTGCATCTAGAATGCATCTGTTTGAAATGTAGAGTGAGCTGGGAGGAGGAGATGAAAGGTGGAGGGAAGGTGAGAGTCGGATGCCGTCTACAACACTGGTTATTCCTTTGTGGTTTTTCCTCAACAGCCTCCCTGAACTGCAGAGAAACTCCCCCAACGAAACATTAACTGAGTTTCTTTGTGTGGCTGACTGTGTACATTAGTCTTAATGCATCCTGTGAATATAGCCTGTAAGTCATGCATAAAGCAGCGAGAATAAGCGCTCGCATTTTGACAAATAGCCTCGATTTCAATTAATAGGACCATTAAAGCTCAGAGGAGAGGCCGACGGGTGCATTCACAGCCGCTGTTAGCCAAAGAGCCGCTTCTGAAAAATATCACACACACACTCTTACTACAACTCTTGACATGCACACCCCATCACGTCAAGACTTTGCTCTCTTTCAGCATTAAAGGCAGACAACACGACAGCACACTCAAGGATTACTGCGAGAGGATCCGAGCTGATGGGGCCGCTGGCATAATTGTGATAAATGACGGCCTTTTGTCAGGGTGCCGCTCCATGAAGCAAAGAGCGCAGTTTCTCTAGCTTGAATGTGTTGGGGGGGCTTACATCCACTTCACCAACTCCAGTCTGAGCAAAACATAAAAACACACAGTTTTCTCTCTGGGCCTGATTGACTTTAATATAATGGAGGTTTTGAAAGTATGAGGCAGTTATTTGTCCCTCAGGCCTCTTGGCTTTGAACATTTCGGACCGACTCCTCCTGTTTTTTCCCCTATATGTGGCCGACAGAATGCCAATAATGCTCCCACGAAATAGCCAATGAACTGTCAACACCAGACGAGTATGAAACACTTTATTAGTTTGCACTCTGTCCTGAAGGTGTAGCTGACACCAGCTGTGGAATAACGTCACAATATACACATGGTAGTGTGTCCAAGTCCCACATGGTACACATGATGTGTGTACGCCTCATGACGACTCAGAGGCTTTTAGCTCCATGAGGAAACAAGGCACTTGACTGTAGGGCTGCAACCGATGATTATTGTCATTGTCGATTATTTACATGATTATTTGATTAATCATTTAGTTCATAAAATGTCAAAAAATCAGGGAAAATGCTCCCAGAGCTTAAAGTGACATCTTCAAACAGCTTGTTTTGTCCAACCAACAGTCCAAAACCCCCACGATTCTTCATTTGCTATCGTAAATGACAAAGGAAAGCAGGAAATCCTTGAATTTAAAGGAGACCTATTACGCCTTTTAGTTTTTTCCTGTTTTTTCTTTGTGCATGTAAAAGGTCTTGAAAGGAACATGAAAATTAGTATATTATGTCCCCAAGTTGAACCAGCAAATTATTGACATTTTTCCTTTAAAAATGACTGAAGCAGTTAATCGATCGTCGCAGCTCTACTCGACCGTACTGTTTGCCCTCTACACCCACTGACCCTTCACCCCATGGTGCCCAAAAACTACAACACCCACATCTCAACAAACCAGTTATTGAAACACTCAGTTCATAAAAAAGTTTAACTCTTCCATTTAAATTGAGGCAAAAAGGGATTTTTTTTTCGTTGGACAGGCGGCGGGACAGTTTGTTTCTTCTTCTTCTTTTTGAAAATGACGAACATAGACCTTTGAGACGAGAACAGACTGCAGAAGACAGCAAAACATGAATTTTGAATGTGTTGTGAGACTGTAAAAGGATTACTTACACTGGTATTCCATCTTTGTAAACAATGTACGAAAATAGACCTGTACTGTAGTTTGTGTTGCAGTAGGATTAAGATGATGCAAAGATGCTTATTGCCCGTCTTTTAAGCCCCACCACTGAAATATTTTATTTATGGAAACTGTGTTCTTCGTGAATAGTCGGCATCTTTATGCACATTTGCATCTGTTGTGCTAAAATGGCTACCGGATGTTTTTTAACACCAGCAGCTAAAGTATGTGTAGGTGTCTCTAAAATAATCTCTCTTGCTGAAATTTTTGCATTTAAATCAAGTTAAAGACAAACACAGTTTGGCAGGGATGGCCGGGCACAAGGTCCATGAGTCTGCAGGATTTCACTCCAACCAAACGCCACAGTGAGTGATTTCACTGATGAATATTTCTTGCCAGACCACTATTATATTATCAGCCGGTGTTTCCCCTTTTGGTTTAAACGACACCGCAGTACTGGTACATGATAAATCTGGGAGGTCAGGACATGGAGAGATAGGCTATGAGGAGAAAACATCCTCTACAAATACTATGTTTATCATGTTTGTCTGACTCTCACTAGCCTTGTTTTACTGTGAAAAAAAAAGGTGCTTCACCTCATCAGGCCTCTGAAATAAGAAAATCTACGAAGGGAACATCACTTGGGATCGTGACTAGACTTTGATTTAAAGGGCCACAAGCCAAAGAGGTTTGGATTCTCTGGGTTAGACTCTATTGAAATACTGAAGCACTGTGCAGAGTGAGTTTTACTCCGTAGATGGCTTTTGAATCAAGTCCCTGTGGTACTGAAGGGGAAAATAAATCATCACTCCTCTCTGTATTAAACTTTTCTCTGCGCGGGTCGCCCTCTAAAGTGACAGAGAAATTGTACACTAAAGGTCACAGTCTGTATTTTGGCAGCTAACACGAGACGAGCGTTGATCAAATTGTCCCTCTCAAACCACACGAGCTGGATCCAAAGTTAAATGAGTAAATCACAAATACAAGTATGTGGGAACAGCAAAAAAGCAGAATATGAAGAAAAACCTCAATGAAACAAATTCCAACACGTCTGACAGTTCAAAAAGGGAATTAGCACTACGAGACTTCAACGTACATATCTGGAGTATTCTTTACAGTCTGATAGGTGTGTTCACAGTGTTCAATTTAGAAATACACTCACACAAATCACAGTAATGCGTTTTGAGTTATTCTCAGCACAACAAACTGTGCAGAAAGCCAAGCTTGCCAAATGCATTTCCACAGTTCTGCATTGTACCCATCACCATTGTACAGAAATCCAATACGAGTTCTCTGTTTGGATGTGATACTGGCTCTGCTGTTCCGACTTCTGGGTGTGGGTACATGCCTTTGTGCGTGCGCGCCTGTTCAGAGTGACTCTCTAGAGTTCATGGGAGATGAAAGAGGGTCCTAAGGGCGTCTCTGCGGGCTCCAGGCTGACGTGGGAGAGAGTGTGGCTCTGGGAGCGAGACAGCGAGTGATAATGAGAGGCTGGGGCTTTCCCCTGGGCCTGGCCCTCTCCTTGCCCCGAGCTCTGGCTTGGCAGGGTTGAGTCTCCTGGTTCTGCTCCAGCCACAGTCCCGGCTCCCGCAGCAGCGCGCTCCTGCTTGTGTTTCTCCCAGGCTGAGCTCAGCTTCACAGCCAGAGCCAGCAGGTTCTTCCCCAGGAACACGGTGGACACGCGGGAGTCCCTGTACCAAAGCATGCCTGTGCCCCTCAGGGCCAGGGTGAAGATATTGATAGTGACCAAGCTGAGCCAAGGGTACAGAGCCTCCTTACGGGGCCCCCTCTGTCCCGGCAGGCCGGTGGCTCCCAGCTCAGTGAGGGCCACACACGGCAGCAGCAGCAGGAGGGCGTAGCAGTAAAAGAAGACCAGGCCCTCGGCCCAGATGGGCAGCCTCTGCTCGGCAACCCCTCCAGTCCCCGCTGCAGCACCTCCTTGGGCTTCCCACAGCCCTGCCTGCAGGTCCAGCACATCCAGCAGGTCCACCACCACCCACAGGAGCCGCCCCCGCACCTCCTGCTTCCTGCGCTGCGGCGTCATGTGGTCGGCCCCCGTCAGGATGAGAAACAGGGAGGGCAGGCAGATGGACAGCAGCAGAGTCAGCGTCTTTCTGGCCAGCGGGTCGGGCGGCCGGCGCTCCTGCCTGTAGTTGTGGCAGACGAAGAAGAGCTTGAGCTGGAGCAGAGACAGGAACAGGAACCAGAGGGCGTTGGCAAAGCCACGACGCGGCGACCGCGCCTCCGACACCACACCGGCCGACACGAAGCGCAGCGCGAGCAGGAAGCCCACATCGCCCAGCAACACAGCCGCACACTGCCAGACACTCGGTCCCGGCTGACCACGAGATCCCAGCATGCTCTGCTCCAGCAGGTAGAGGTCGACCACTGCCATCGTGCTCACTGTGACCAGGGTTGATACGCACACCTGGGGCGTGGGCACCATGCCTGAAAGAGACGCACACACACACGCACAGTAAATCTCTTGCGTCGCCTAAATTTAAACTCGGCTCACATCACGTTTCATGGTGCCATCTGTCCTCAGAGAAACTAAGAAGTGTGAAGATAAGAACATGTTTCTCCTTAGCAGCAATAATTCAGACCAAATGTAAAATAGTTTTATGCTTGTTGCTATGGTTTAAGACATCAGCTGCCTAGTAAGCAGTGAGCGCCCTTCATCTTTGGCCAGAGCTACATCTACCCTGGCTGCTCAAGCCGAGGAGCCTGTTAAATTGTGTTGGTTTTTTTTCTCTTTTTCTCTGCAGCGCTTTGAATTAAGCAGTCTTCATTTTCCATAAAGGTCCAAAGATTACTGCTTTTTTTTTTTTTGATTCGGAAATCTTCCCCAAGTTCTCTGCTGATACTTTGTTCCTGTTTGTTGTTGAGGTTCCTGTTCTTTTTTTGTACTCCGCTTATTCATTATTAATTAATTGTGTTCAGACGCAGCTAGGTGCGCTGTCAAAGCCCTTTCTTCGCCTCTATAGTCTGCCATGTTTATTCTCACGCCGTGCTGCAGTCTTTAATCATCACAAATTCCTCTCTCATTTCAGATGAATATTGATAGCTCTCTATTTGTTTAGAGACGTGTTCGACTCGTGTCTTTGTGTACACGCTGTGTGCGCCCGGGTGAGTGCATGCAGGCAATGCTAATTTGGCTGAATATGAGGGGTTTGTTTTGTGTGTGTGTGTTGCAGCTCATATCTCAGGCACCGACAGTATAAACCCCAGTATTGACATAACGTGAGAAACGATCATTGACTTTACGGCGTAATCGAACCGACATCTCTTTATCGTATTTAGCTGTAAAGCAAAGCAAAGCACAGGGCCGGTGGACTGTCTGCTGTCTGCTCGGCAGCACTCAGGGGGTGTCAACCCCTCAACTGGATCGATGACATTATAATATAAAATCATTACCGGCTCAGATGTGTCGTAATGGCAACAGTTGAGCGTGATCGAGCGAGGGATTGTCGGCATGATTGCGGCCTGCGAGAAAATTCTGCCAGTGGAAAGTGTGTATTGATATCTTTCGGACGGAAGACGCATCACTTCCCTCACTGTAAGACTAGCAGGAGCTCTGCCGTCTCCTCTGTGCTGGTGAATCATTGAAGAGGGCTGAGGAACTCCACTGGGTTAAAGAAGAAGGCTAGAGAGTGTGAATGCGTGTGTGGCGAAGCGGGATTGAGCACACGACCGCAAGTGAAAGATTAATAGGCCTCTTGGCTGTCTACATGCCTAATAAAGTGTTACTGCATGATGGTAATAGTTCATAAATAAGCTCAGGGGGAGAAGGGGTGAAAGTGATGAAGAGGAAAAGACTCAAATGCAAGATACAAAGTGACTTCCACCCACTTATGTGAGGACGTGCATTTCGCGAGCCAGCCTGGCCCGGATGAATCGAAATGTATTCATCAGCGGGGGTATTGAAATATCACAGACATTAAGGGTTTGTTCTGAAACAGATGAATCAAAGAGATGAGGAAAAAGGAGCGATCTCCCCTGATTAATCTGCTCGGAGGCATGGTGGGAGGACAGGCGCGGATCATGCCAGCGTTTGCAATATCTGATTGTCTGCGAAGCCTTTTGTCTCACCACACACTGCAAACTTGATTATCATTCCCCCCCCCCTTGAAAAAAAAAAAATTCAAT
The DNA here is from genome assembly GCA_903131615.1 of Diplodus sargus. Taxonomy (NCBI): domain Eukaryota; kingdom Metazoa; phylum Chordata; class Actinopteri; order Spariformes; family Sparidae; genus Diplodus; species Diplodus sargus. The sequence goes on from CAEMYA010002105.1 coordinate 4,100,792, forward strand.
AAACCTCGCCACAGATTGAGAGGATATTGGAATTTAAATTTGGTTTTGCTTTTCTCGGGGAACAAGCCCCACTCTGCGGGGGGGAGGGGGGGAGGGGATGGAGAAGTTCACATCCACCGTTGCAGCTGGCTCTTCCTCGAGGTCGCGCCTCTAAAGTTATTCCACCTGCGCCTTAATTTTCACCCTGGAAATCTCGCTGTCAGGCCGCATTTGTGTTTTGACTCCCCGTCAGCGCCTGTGTAATTTATTCTGCCCCGAGTGAGGGGCCGGGATGACAGCCCGTGTGTCCACTCAGCTCATCAATAACGGCCAAATTCATCATTCTCCTGTCTGGGAAGTGACACCGCTGTTGACAAGGTGAGGTAACCCATTTCGCTCTAAGCATGAGTAATGGCATGTAATGGCGCAGGTGAAAGATGAGTTCATTTTCGTTTTTTTTTTTTTAACAGACATTTGTTCGATTTTTTTCCCCTTTACTTCTCGCCTTAAAGCTAATCATGTGTGACACTCAGTGCACAGGATCTTCCTCCATCTTTGTAAGTCTGAAAAAGCTCTTCAATTCAGGTGCAGGTGTGTGGGGTTTTTTTTTTGCATCTTGCATTTGTTTTCCAGGTAGGCGAAGCAGAGATTAATTAGCCCACCCCCCCT
>CAEMYA010002105.1:4103127-4134913 GCA_903131615.1 Diplodus sargus
AAAAAAGGACAAGGGAGAACAGTGAGAATAGCAGAGGAGGGCGAGGGGCAGCCAGGCGGACAGGCTGTCCACAGTACTGTGCAGTCATCACTTTTTGCTTCCGACATGATTGGGGAAGTTTGGAAGGACACATGGGGTTACAGACTGTCCGAGAATGCTGAAGGCGTCAACAGTGTGCGGTGCCACACATCAGACCCGAGGCTGACCTCGCCAGACATGGAGGACTCAATCCCTTCTCCTCCTGCGCTCGGATCTTCTCTCTCTGAGTCTGCTCGGAGTGCGAGACATGAATTAAATCAGGGCTTCCTCTGATTTTGCATTCTGTAACATTATCGCCGTTTTTGATGCTCAACGAAACAAAACCAAAAAAATGGATGCAACAGAATCAGAGATAAGTTTTCTTTTTATTCCTTGTGTTCTTCTTTCTTGTCAAAACCTGGCACCCACTTTTACCCACGATGCAACTCGACCTCTGACAGTTCAGTCTGAGGTTTTACGAAGACTCGGAAGCTTATTTAAATCTGTTTTAGGGAAGCACAGGAAGGATTATTTTCAGCTGATGATTACCTGCGTCTCACTGCTGACGACGATAAGAGATTCCTAAAGATGGATGATGTAATATTGTTTGTCTCTCTCGTCTGCACGCCGCGGCTCTAACCAGGTGGAGCAGTCTGCTGTCATGAACCCGACAACAGTGTGCTGCGCGTCGTCTTCTTCTTCTTTGGCGTTTATTGACAAAATGCCAAGCAGATTTAGAGGAGCATGATGCCTCCGACTGTATCTGAGTGCGTAGATGTTGCTCTTGTTAAGCCTTTCAAAGCAGTTCGGCTTTATATTAACAGGTCCATTTATCTGCTACAACTGATAAGATCAATTTCCCAATACAGGGCTTATATTTATCATGCATTACAACTGTTTCAAGGTTAGGAGTACGAATTAAAACAGCTTACTCCTTCCTAAATCTTTCAATATTTCAAAATGAAACAATCCTGTCATCATATTTGTTTGTTATCGAAAATGAGAAAGAGTAGCATGTCTGAAATCTGTGAGACCTTTGTGTTAAATGTTGTTGTTTACTTGTAACAAATGTTCACAGAAATAAACAAACCCAGAGAAACAAACATTTCATTTGAGAGTGAGGAAGGAAGTCGGCTAACGTGGCCAAACGTAGCGTGAATGAAACATTACCTCGTCCCTGAACATTTCTGTCCGAGTCAGGTCAGAGGTTCTTTAGTAATGAGAACAACAAACTCCCACGATGCAATGCTGCTTACGTCCTATGTTTTGTTATGAGTGCGAGACCCCCCAGTGGCAGAAATGTCATACTGTGCATTTAAAAACTCATAATCTGAACACAGAACCACAGCAGGTGCAGAGGCTGCGCGATAAATTAAAAAAGAGAACATGTTGAGATTATTTTGATGGGTTTTACAATCGCGAAATGATTTCGTGATTAATGGGAATCCTCGTTTTGATGTGACATTAGTTGGGGTCTGTACTGAACAAACATGTTTTCTCAGATCTGGATAACAAGCTTTGCTAATGTTGCCTGGAAGTGTTGCCTTCAAGTAGAAATGAAGAGCGGCCTCTTGAGCTTAAGCCCCAACAGATGCGGACTCGAGTGAAATCACTTGAGAGAATTCGTCTCCAGCTCCGACAGACACTACAAAAGGCTCGCAAGACTTTTTCATTTTCCATACGCAGTCGTTCTCCTCAATAGCTACACAGCCTTGTATAAAATCAGTGGAGCTTCGCTTTAAAAACACCTGTAGTGCACAAAATTCACCATTTTCTCTGTGAATACTCGACAAACTCAACAAAAGATTTTGGTAGAAACATTTTCCCACAAAGTTTGACTTTATTCCAACTGCTGACTCTCTTTCTTTGTGTGTCTCTCCTCCGCTTGTCAGCGTATCGTGTGATTGTTCAGTCGTCACCAGCGTGGAGCCTCAGCTGCCTGCCGCTCCGGCTTCTGTGTTCCTGCTGCAGCCTCCACACGTGATTAATCATGTGAAGTGGCAAAAAGCACAACACTGTCAAGACTGTGAGGGAGGCCTAATGGAGTTGAAAATGGGATGTTTTGTCGTGATGCAATCCATTTTGTTCCACCTTCGCCCGGCTCGCCTGCCTGCCTGCTCGCTCGCTCGCTCGCTTGCTTGCTCACTTTCGCCATGCCCCCAAACAGCGAATTCTTCTTCTGGTGCCAGGTAGCAAAAGGAAAGTGTGAAGGCTGCGTCTATTTTTAAGCGAAGATCCAGACGGCAGCAACACTGCTGAGAAGTTTTGGCTTGTTTTGGTGGTTATGAGGATGAGTCCCTGAATTTGGTCCGCTCCGTCGGCTCTGCACTCACGGCCGTTTGAGCAGCACTCCTCTGCTCTTTTATGCAGGGCTGTATATTGGCCTCAGCACAGTTCACTGGAGACTCGGGGTAAAAATCGTTTTCATTTTCCACTTTTTAAGACTAATCCACTGATTCCAGGGTGGAAAATCAAGCAAAATGCATGTCCAGCGTGAACTCAATTTATTTTCGTGCTGTTTTGCTGTGTGCGGCTGCGAGTGTTGGACCTAAGCCCCGAACGCTCTCAGTTACCCTGCCTGCAGGCGAGGGTTCAACATGAAACCTAATCAGCTGTATGACGCTACAATGAGGCTGAATGTGATAAAATGCCAACAGCGGAGCAGATTAAATGAACAAGGTAATGAACGTAATGAATGAGAGTGTTTCACACCGAAGAGTTTAATTAACCTCGCCTCCCACCAGCCTCTCTCCTCTGTGACACCTTCCTCACCGTATTGCAGACCTCCTCCGGGTCGACCGCCCAGGGCAATTTATCGAGTGGCCTCGCGTGCCAGGGGCAATTACTCCAGCCTCCTGCCCCAAGGCCTTATCCTGCATCTGTGTCCTGTATCTCTGTGTTTGCCACACTCCAATAAGCACAGTGCTTCTCTTGACCTACTCTGCCTGTTTCCCATCTTCCTCCTCCTCCTCCGCCTCCACTCCCTTTCTCTTCCTCTCTCCTCATTTTATTTTGTCTTCGCTGAGACACCTGCGACCACACACGGCGAGCACTTCCTCACCGTCAGCACTCCCTGGCAGCTTAATATGCACAAATATCCATGCTTGAACTGATAGTCTTGTCAGATTGAAATGAGGCGGAAGTCTTCATACATAAACATACACATTCACACACACACACACACACACACTCACCCATATTAATGAGGACCTCCTGCGGCCTTCGCTTTACTTCGCTCCCGTCGCTCAAACAAACCTCCTTCCCCATTGTTCAAATATTGACCACGACCACTGGACACATTCTGACAACTTTAATACACCTCAGCAGTCTCTCTCTTCTCCCAGTCCTGTCTCTCCTTCTTTCCATCCACACACACACACACACACACACGCTCACCATCCTGCCACACCAGTGCTACATCTTGTTAAAAAGAGTTAGTGAAGCTGAAAGGCCAATCACATTAACACGGAGGGAGTGTCAAAAAAGACTGCAGAGAATATGGTGGAAGGGTCAAATCAAACGGACACTTCTCAGATTTTAATTGCAAATGCTTAATTGCTCCCATAATTATGAGTAATAAAGCTCCGCCGCGCTGATATTGAATGGATCATATAGCAATTACTCACCACTGTCGCCGCCGGATTTGACGGCGAGAAATATCTTCGTAGATTAGCGTCTAATCCCGGTGCCCAGGATCTCAGAAGTCTTTGAAGATGCGCGGCTGAATGTCCTCGTCCGCGGCCGGCGGTGGAAGGCCTCGCCTCGGGTGATGGGCTGCAGCCATTTTATACTGGAGAGCACCCGGCTCTAATCAGTCATGGTGGAGGAGAGGGGATTTATCCAGCGGCTCGGACTCGAGGATGATTAGATGCTCAGATGCAGTGAGCGGGGTTAGAGATTCGGCCAGAGCACGAGTGTTTCTGTTCCAGTTCTCTCTCTCTCTCGCTCCCTCGCTGATGAATGTCATGTGAAGTTGGAGGAGCCAACCTTGAAAAACCTGCTCTCGTGGCACGCCAGCCCCTCCGCTGCATTTAAAGGCGGTGATTGCAATTACCAGCATGGTTCAATTTGCTGTAATTACAGCAGTTAAACTATAAAATAGCCTGAGGCCAAAATAAAACTTGCTCACAATGTCGTTTCCAGAATCTAAGACGGTTGGACTCTGGAGGAATAACTTCATTAAAATATGATTACCTGTCTCTGGTGCATACTTGATTGTGTGTGTAACTCAGGGCAAACTGTCTGCTATCCTCAAGTGGCTCCTGTCTCTTGTCTATGTTCTCACCGGCCACGTTTTAGCTGTTTCTTCATGTTGAATTTGCCCTTTTTTTTTTTTGCGCTGACTGTCTGGTCAGGGTGGCCATGTGAAGTCTTTGCCTCTGTCTATCTTTAGAACAGTCGCTCCTCTGTCTGCATAATGTCCCTCTGCCCGTGCTTAAGCACATTTTAGAGGCATCAGGCATTATCTCTGGCTGGTCGGGGAGGCCCTTTCATGGCATTGTGTGGCATGAAAGGGCCATCGGAGTCGGTGGGAGAGATCATTATCCGACACGGGCTGAACAGAAGGAAGGGAACGGGAGCTGAATGTGTGAGGCAGAGCCGGAGGGTTTGCTTTGACTCATACCCAACATCACAGCCTTTATACTAATCCATATTTAATTAGACTTTCCTTCATTGCTCCCTCCCCACTTGTTTACCCTTGCTATGTTGTTTTATGGGATGTGGAGGGAGGGAACGGGGCACGGGTAGAAGGTATTGAGGTTGACATGGGATTACTATTAATAAGCACAAGAGGGGAGGGAAGGTAGAGCCTAGTGAGGGCTCTGGGGATGTAGCTGTGTTTCATTTCATTAATTGGATATTGTGATTCAAATAGCAGCCATAAGCTCGGAAACAATAACCTTCCCCGCGTCTCGCGATGTGATGTGTTGAAATTTCAATCAGCCTGTTGTTACGGTGTCAGCGGGACGCATAGAAAACGCCCGTGAGTAATGAGTAGCACTTTGGACGCTAATGAAGTGACGGTCTTGTCTGATTTGCAGTCATCAGGTGCCTTCAAAGCCTTTAGTGGAAATGATGTTCACAGAAGTTTCTGCTCCGTTACGTTCAAATGAATGTCTTCCTGCGTACTGTCATTGGAGAATGTCTCAGGATGACTGACTTCTCATCAGATCCATTATTAGAATCTGAGAGCTGTGCTGCGCTCCGTCGTGGAGCAATAGAAGCTCGCGAGTCCATTAAACTGTATAAAACCACTTTTTTTTTTCTCCCCCTCCTCTCATTTCTGAAATGAACATTTCAATCAGCGTGTTGCCTTTGGGAAGGATGGCAGATGAAGGTCAGTATAAGTTTCAGCGGTAATAATTAGATTCTTTATTAGGCTTTGCAGCCGAATTCAGCCTCCGAAGAGGAATGGTGCAAAGAGGCAGCGTTGGCCGGGTGTTGACTTAATGTCACCCATCCATTTTGCTTTCGCTCTGGTTGGCCTTGCAGGAGCTGGAAAATGGGAGGCTCATTCATCACTGGGTTTCTCTGGCTCTGGGCGCCAACATGCATTCAGTCATAACTCGAGTGACAGACACACACACATACACACACAAAAACACAAACACTCTGGAACAACAGAGGGCTGCGCACACGCACACACACACACACACACACACACACACACACACACACACACACACACACACACACAGAGAGATCCATCTCAGTGTGACTCTAGCAAGAATAACTCGCATGAAGCGTCTCAAGATGTAAAGGCGCATGAACTCACCCACCTGTCACATATATACCGTGACACGTCTGCTCCCCGAGCCACTCGTGTGTGTGAATATACTCAGACCTGTGCCGAGTTTTGTCACTGATTGACTGACAGCAGCAGGGCATTTGTATTCAGGCGGCGCAGTGTGACACCGCTGACGTTTTAACTGTTTCTCATGCATTTTAAAACCATCCTCCCTCATTTTTCCGTGTTTATATCCCTGTTGTTTCCCATCCAGAGAGGAATCCCCATCGGCCAGTTCTGTAAGGACTTCAACGAGAAGACGAAGGAGCTGAAGGAGGGAATCCCTCTCCCGATCAAGATTCACGTGAAGGTGCGTCTGCGATTCCTCGCTGTGTGTGTCCCTCCAACCCATTCATGACCTTCTCCACTTAACATGCCTCCGTCTCACGGTTTTGGTTAATTCATCTAGCTGCATAACATTACCATAGCACTTCCATTATTCATACTCTACCACTGAAGTAAGCCTTTTCCATTTGCATTCATTAATGAAGCAATACCCAGAGGAACCCGGAGTCAAGAAGCATTAAGTGCACGCAGGAAATGTGAATTACTCAGAAAAGAGGTGTTATGAGCTCGTAGTTTTTATTTTACACAACCACATATTGTTTGACTCGTCACACCCTCCCTCCCTCCCTCTGCTCTGTGTGCTGTTGTGTCCTTTCCGCTGAGTAAATGTGTGTTGTAATGAGGTTTGTGATGTAAGGAGGGGGAAGCCTAATCCTTTAAAAGGCGTGAATTTATTTTGACATGCAATATTCAGCCAACAGCTCTGCCGTCATGACTGAGGCCTCGCTGCTGCCGAACGTTGCCATCTGCTGGCGGTGCTCAGCGCTGTGTTTTGCTGTCTTCACCCTGTTCTGTGTTGGTGTGTTTCACGCAACGTGTTTCAGCCTCTCAGATTGATGTTTCCTCAGCTCAACTTTCACCTCAGGCTAGTTCTCACGCTTGCCTTTCATCTCACTTTAGAGGAGTAGCTTGACATTATGAGAGAGTCGGATGAGAAGATCGATAGCACTCAGCCAGGAGGCAATTAGCTTAGCATAAAGAGTGGAAACGGGGGATGACGGCTAGCCCGCTCTGTCCAAAAGTTTTAAACGTTTTGTATCCAACTAGTTTAATCCATACACAAGCAGACATTTTACAAGATTAAGAGTGAGACGTGCTTGTGACTCTGTGAGGCTGTACGGTGCCGACTTGCAGCGGTGCTTTCAGCTAAATGCTAACATCAGCGCGCTAACATGGCATGACAAGGCCAGCTGAGGCTTATAGGAACAGCATTAATATCACATGAGTTTGATCGTGAACCAAATACATGGAAAGACTGCAAAGAGTTTTTTATTTGGTTATGAAACAGTCTCAGTTTAACCAAACAAAACTTTCAGCGAGAAGATCGGATATTTCTTCATCATTACTATTGATTTAATGCAGCATTATGCAGGAATTGACATTTTGTACAATTTGACGCCCCCGACAGTTTCTGATTGCAACACCACCGTCGTAACTACAAATCAGGTCTGTAACAGACGTGACATAGGTGCTAACTACAAACAAAACTCATCACGTTATAACAATGTGATGCGTTGGGGTAAACATGTGTGTAACGCTGTGATCCGACCCGCTCACTGAACAAAAACACGGTGAGACTGAGACACCATTCACCCTGTTACAAGACACTCTACCATCAACATGATTTTAAAACTGTTAAAGGTAAATAAGTTACATAATGTTGCTGTAAGTGGGCCTGCACTTACCAGTTTGCAGCACGGGCACGTTTATTTTTTTACTCTTAGTGGACTTTTTTTTTTGTGTTCTAGTACTTTATGCAACCTGCTGGTTCTCTTTTCTGCCCCCTCCACATATCACCTGGGAGGCAGAGGCCCACTTCCTTTTCGGTGCCCATTAGCATCATATTGTGTCGATACTGAATATCTTTTCAATACTTTTTGTATAGTAGTGTTATTACTCATGCACTGGTTGTGTTTTCTCAATCTTCTCTCTTACAGCCAGTTTGCGAATGCACCACTGTATCGCCTACATATTCCCACGTCTGCATCCATTACATTCGCTCCGCCTGTCACAAGCAAATCTGTCAAGAAAACGCTGATCATCTATTAGAAATAGTGTCGCTGCTGTGTTTTTGATTGTGTTTTTACATATTTATTCCTCAGAGATGAGCCGACCCACACAGGCTGTGAGCAGTAAAGCAACACTCTGCTTATCCAGGAACACATAAAGGACTGTACACTATAAAGCCATGAGGTTATTATGAAGATGTACGTGTAATTACAAAAGAGGAGCAGAATTGACCTGGGTGGAGAAATGTGCTTCCGAAACAGACTGCAGACACTTATTTTTTTCCACTTCAAGCACTGATAGTTACTCCAGTTATTCTTGTCAAGTCATCGGGTCGGATTCAGACTTATCCGGGCCAGATAAGACATACAATTTAAGCCATTTTTTATGGTGGAGTGCTGAGGATCAATTGAGGAGTTTTTCCCAGCCCGAGGAAAGAAGCTGCTCTGTAGTCTGATGTGATTCACTTTATTTCCCCCCATGTTAATATTACAGTTTTGATCTCACACAAACAAAAGTATTTCCCTGCATCCTGCAAAAAGCTGTGAGTAAAAAAGCAATCTAGTATAATAAATGTGTTGCGCTTTTCTATCACTCACTTCCAAAGCAAACACAAGGGGCTAACACATCAGTGGAAGTCTCATACAGCTTTTGTCCACAGGGGGCAGCAGAATCAACATACAAATAAGGTTCCTTGTAGCGGCTTTAAACAAAATACATCTTTGACCTGCAACTTCTGACTCATCCTGAGAGGATTTTTAGTATGTGCATCAAATTTCCCATCAATCCATCCGCCGGTTTCAGAGATATTTCAGTCTGGAACACAGTTGTGGACCGACGGCCTGAAACTGTCGTCCATAAAAATGGCAAGTGGTGAAGTTATGTGCTGGAAGATGCTTCTCGGCTCGCGGCTGCTTGTTGCATTCACCTTCTGGTGTCATCTTGTCACACAGGTTGCCAGATATCAATTTATGTTTGGGGTACAGTTTAAGCAAACACAACGTAGCCAACAGATAAATGAGGCAGGCAGATTTTGTTGTACGTTGGACAGAGCAGATCCTGGTAATTAGCCTCAGCTAATGGGTAATAAGTCCTTTTTAAGATGCTTTTTAAAATTAATAAGATTACGTAAGTGTTTTAAAGATAAATCATCATCAGATTTATTATATTATAGATTATAAGACGGTTATAACACACTGTTCTCTCTTTAGATCCAGCTGATGCAAAAAGCACATTGAACTGTTTGTTAGTGAATAGTTAACTGCTAAGAAATGAATGATAAAGAATTTATGTATCTAATAAAGCAACAAAAAAGCTTAGTAAAGGTTTAACAATAACATAACAGTTAAGTTTGTGGTGCTAGTATCAACATAAGTAACTCATAAAGATGTTTATGCCTTATAGTCACACAATAAATGTACATAAAATGATTAACACTTTAATAGTCTTATAAATGTTAATTAGCACCATATGAGGACTTATACTAGAAGTACTGTAAGCCCAGCTGTGGCTCAGGGGTAGAGCCAGCATCTTGTTATCGGAAGGTCGCTGGTTCGATTCCCCTGATCTGTATATCGAAGTGTCCTTGAGCAAGAAAACTGGACCTCAAACTTCTCCTGATGTGCTGGTCGGCACCTTGCATGGCAGCCACCGCCATCAGTGAATGAATGCATGAATTACTGTAAGTCGGTTTGGACAAAAGTGTCTGCGAAAATGTAAATGTAAATGCTTTATGAACTAATTAACAAATGCTTAATACAAGGATTTTTGATATATAGTGTTACAGATCAACTGTGTTTCGTCTCTTTGTGCTAAGCTAAGCTAAGCTAACGCCTCTCATCATCGCCGAATGAAAAAATCCCAAATCTTCCTTTAACATTTTGGGGGTTTACTTACTTTACGTTCACCGCAATCCACTTTTTTCTATCTCTATATTTTTTTTCTCTTTTTCATCTCGCCTGTCAGAAAGGCCGCTGCAGTAAATGTTTGTGTTTTCGTCCTATAAAAATGGAGGATGAAACAACAGCGAGCTTCAGACCTTTGCAACTGATCTCTTTTTTCATAGATGGAGAAGAATTCTGTTCCCTCTGTCGAAAGGTCAGTACTGTTGGATAACACGGCTCAGATGACAAATCACCTGCTCTATAGTATCTCCTCTGTTCCACCCACACTTTATTGCCCTGTGTTTATTTATTTATTTATTTATTTTATTTATTATTATTTTTTCTATATGACAGGTAGCAGATAATCCAAAGTAAACTTTCCTCGGATGATTCATTGATTGGCTCTATATGTCAGATTGCAATAAATAAAGGTCTCAGGCCGGGGGAATCAATCAGAATTAAAAGAAAAGGGCCAGAAAAACATAGTGAGGCTGAGAAGATTACTTTTATTTTTAGTCCTGAGGGGAGGATGGAAAGGGCGAGGGAACGAGGCCGGAGGGCAGTTCATGATCCAGCGGGACGACGGCTCGTCACACAGCATAGATAACTGACTGTTTTAATGAGTGTTCACATTAATTTGTCTTCTGGAACACTTTTAATTGTCAAATATCAGAATTATCAGCTACCTCTGCAGTTCTCCTCATTGTTGTGTTGTTCTGACTCACAGTAACTGGTAACACAAGCGACCTGAATACGTTTGATTTGTTTTCATCAAGATCCGTGCATCATGCCCTGAGAATTTGGCAAAATTGTGAAAAAATGCCCCATTGTGCACGTTAAAGGAAGTTCAATAAAACTCCCGGATCTATCTTTTTATCTGTATTTGCACCAATAGTTAATGGAGTCTATTCTGGCCATTTATCCATCCAAGTTTCAAGCAAATCCATATCCGATAGGTTTTGTGTAATTCTGCTGACAAACCAACCAACAAACAAAGTTGGGTGGAAAGTTTGCGACTAGCTGGTGAACATTTAGCCGCTGAAGAGTCAGAAATTACCATCAGGAGTTGGTGGAGACCCAAAACGGAGCTAACATGACTAAGAATGAATGCTAAGCACGGAAACAAGGCAGCGAACCAGCAACTCTGTTGTGTAACGTAGCCTTAAATTACTGTTTATTTCAAAGGAGTCTGGTTGCTGCAGATAAAGCGATATAACTGGTTCAGCTTCCGACTGGAACAGGCTCTCTGATGAGGCAGTGAAAACATTCTAAATATGGCACAGACTTGAATGGAAATTGATGAATCGTTTATGAAATTAATTTTTTAGGTGTCTAAAACACATTTTGCTGCTAAACTAATCCGTGGCAGAACATTAATTAGCTACCGACAACGGTACGCCTACTGATTCAAGATTCAGAAGCTTTGTCCAATAATGCAGGCAGTAATGGAAATGTGTCTTTTGCTGGTGCATGTCTGATTAAAATACACACAAATACATATAAGAACATCAAATACACATAAAAGAGAAGACATTACATGTGGAACCCGTCTGCACTTCCCTGACTACGGATGAGCAGCACATTCAACCCCACTTCTAAAAAACAAAACCGTCCCTTTAAATTGTATCATGGCCTGAAAGTGCTCTTGAAAGAATGACAAAAAACACACAGGCTGAGAGTAGCACACAATAGAAACAGGAAATTGCATTGAACTTTCGCCGGGGACTTTCTAATCACAAACAAGAAGTGTTGTCTCACCTTTTCTGTAACCTGAAATGTTGTCTAATGAAATGTTGTTGAGCTCTGACCCTCAGAACCAGAGTAAACAACAGTTAACAGTAAAACACCAAATGCTAATTTTACTTTTCTGTGGAGAGCTGGCAGTGTAAGGAATACATCTGATATACAGGTTTTTACATTATCATTTTTGTTTCTGTCAGAGTAATAATTGCATTGAACACGAAGCAATTAGGCCCAGAAAGTAAAGGAAAGACTTGAATCTGAGAAGGATGAAAGAAAAAGCAGGTACTGATTGATGAGGAACCTTAAATACTGAAGATGAGAAGGAAAAGATTTCTGCACAGAAAACATGGTCGGCTTCATTGAAGATGGCGAGGAAACCAGTGAGCGGTCGATTGACATTCATCTGAGCTTTAATCATCTCGCCTTGATTTATAAAAGGATTCTTAACTTCTTGAAGTTTAACGAGGCAAAGTGCCTTGAATTTTTCCGGGGGGGGGAGGAGGTCTATCTCTGTCTGGTTAAACAGAAGGTCCAGAATAAAGTGTGATTAAATTTGAGTTAGAAACTTCTGTACGTGTTTCAAAACACAGAAAAAGTATGACTCATACCTGAGCTTTTAGATTCACACTTGAATCAAGTTTTAACATTATTAAATGTTGTAAAATTAATTTCAGTGATAATCGAGAACCATAAACTGATAGATTTGATATATTTGTGTCTGGGCTGCGACAGACGAGAACATATTTCCAGAGTTGTTTCCTGCAATAATCAAGAACTGAAGGAGAAGTTTAACATCCTACAATTACACAGAAAGAACTCATGGTGGGTTTTTAAGGCTTGTTCTGATGGTTCTTACTTTCAATTTGCGGTTTTATGGGCCAAAAGGAGAATTATTGTATTTTTACAGCAGTCTTCTTCCCAGCAGCGTGTTGACGGCTTCAAAAAGCCTTTTAAAACATCATGTTTGACCGTAATAATGTCGAATTCAACACAGCAGGCCTGTCGAGCTTTGGATTTCTCTGCATGATGAAGCGTTACGCTTTCAGCTGCAGTAAGACAGATAATCGACATTTGAAGAGTCTGGAGGCTCAGTTCTTTTTTTTCACAACTAAACACATTAGTGTGTGTAAATCATTAAACATTGTGTTCGTCTGCTCTTTGATAAGCTTTCATCCTTAGCATGTCTGGCTAACTGGCTTACTTGCCACTGTGGTAACCTGACCCAGCTTTACTTCCAGGAGCCTTTCAGATGATATGATGATGTTTTCTGTGGTTGCAGTTTGATTATTAACCGGTTCATCCACTGTGTTGTATTTCCCCGAGCTCACGTTAGTCCTTAACATTAAAGATTAAGGCCTTTACAAACAGGGGACATGACGAATGAATTAAAATAAAAAAGTGAAGCGTTGGTTGACGACTTGATGTCGGTGTGAACGCTCCAAAAATGAACTTTGCTGGTGATAAATATGCGTCGCTTTTTCACCATGTTATATTCACGTTCTGTGTGAAAGTACTCAAGACAAAAACAAGAGCTGAAAAAGGACTAAAATGACGTCCAAATTAAGGTTCAGATCGTTGTGCAGAATATAAGAGTTTATATAAAGATTAAATAAGATAAAATGGCGCTGAGGAAGAAACTAAAGATGAAAATGTTACTAGGAATAAAGTAGGTATCGAAAGGATTGTCGACACATTTATTTCTTTTATAAAATCCAACATAAACAGTCAACATGTATTTACATACACAGTAATTTGCAGTAGATCTAGTTTATTGTCCAGGTGCAAATAAATTGTTGCTTACAGGCCTTTAGTAACATCAGCAGCTCCGTGTGTTCTGTGAGTTTAGAAACCGCAGACGACTTTACCTGAGATAACAGCATCATGTCCGCCAAACACATTGGCACGTCTGCTAATCCTTTTTTTCCCTGGAGGCTAAAGTTAAAACATCCTTGAAAATACAGACAAGTATTAAAGTTAAGCAGAAAAACAGAGTGATCTTAGAATGAAACAACATCGTGGTCTTCATGTGTCTTTTCTATACTCATTATATCAGACTAACCACCTCAACACAGCAACACGAGGACAAAGATGTTTATTCACATTTCTTCTACATGATGAGTATTCAATCCGAGGCTCTTTTTATCCTCAAAACAGAAAGACTTTCACAATTAACATCACTGTGATTTCAAGAGCAAAGACGAACTAATATATTGGCTATTAAACCGTCTCCGTCGACTGGGCGAAGTTACTGACCTTTCAACATAGTCTGTGTAATCTCAGAGGGCAAATAATCAAGGACAAGATTCCAGATCTTCATCCTCATTATAATTAAGCACTGCGCTCAACCTCTCATGAGGAAGGAAATTAAAAATCTCCGCGTACCACAGAGTTCTGGTTGGTGGGGTATTTTTAATCCATTTTAAAAGGAGACATTTGCGAGCAAGAAGAAGCGTTTGTCTAATAATATGTTGTGATGATGAGAAAGTGCCAACTCCTCAGAGGGCAAATAATCCTGGATCTTTTCTCACTGCAGTCTGAAATATACCACTTAGATACGTGACTCCAGCACCTGAAATCCATTTACACCCCCTAAAAGTGGTGAAAGTGAGTTCCAAGATTACGATTGACTGCATGTGGGGATAAAGAGGTATTTTTAAACTCAAAGAGTTAGCTAACGTTAGCTTCATCTGCAAGACGCAAGAGCTGATGAAAGCTGCTAGCAACAGTCGAGCCGGTTTTATTTGTGTAGGTCAGAATCACAGTCCCGGTGCCTAAAATCTGTACAGTAAACAACATCCTCTGTCCTCAAACCCTCAATTCAATAAGAACCAACTGTAGCAGTGAATAAATGGAAGATCCGCAGAGGAAGACAGACAGATAATCAATGTTGTGTGTACAGAACAGACCATTTCAAATTTGATTCCTGATAAAAGTGAGTCGTATGAAATGTGAGTGAAGCTCGCGGATCCAGGAGGACGACTGAGCAGGTCAAGTGGTGCCGGAGCGACACGACCTCGCCTGTTAGCGAAAGACGTCAGGATGCTTGATTCTTGCAGAAGAAGTACAGACGGGCGTCATTCCAGCTGGTTGATGGCTCTAAAATGATTTTGTCTCCCTCTGTCAGAAATCAAGGGCCCACGTTTCAAAGATAACGAAGAACGTCAATCAGGAAATCAATTGTAAAGCTCTGCTATTCAACAGTCTGAGTGACGGATGTAGCCGAGTGTTGAGGCTCAGCGAAGAGTCAATCAAACCGATGAAGAAGTGTGGATACCCTCTGATGTCTTTTTAAAAAATCCTGTCTCCAGCCCGTTCCTTTGCCGAGATTTTAATACCATAAAGTTTTAATGTTCACACCTTTGATCACAGCTTTAAACTCTAATTCTTCTGTCTCCTCAGCCCGACAGAACCTACGACCTGAAGATCGGCCAGCCCACGGTGTCCTACTTTCTCAAGCAAGCAGCGGGCATCGCGAAAGGTGCCGGAAAGACAGGTGAGATGTTCTGCTGCGCTGATGTAACTGCTCCACTTTCCCCCCGCTGAGCCCATCCTGTAACGGACACACGTCTCTCCCCAGGCTCGGTTTTGAGCTTTTGCTGTGATTGATGTTATATTCATGACGTGGGGGGGGGAACTGCAGCGGAGGAAGGAAGTGGCAAAGGTGGAGTGTTAGGAAAAGAGAATTATGAATTTCAACCTTTAACGCTTCAAGCCATCCGCAGCCTCGTTTCACCTGTTCACTTCTAATACCTCCCACACACACACACACAGACACACACACACACACACACACACTTTGGCCACTCTTGTGTCAAACTATCCTTGAACATTTATTAAAATTTCACTTCCCTTTAATTCTTTATTCAAGCTCTTGTTTTGTATGTGTGTGAAGGCCATGAGACTGCAGGGATGGTGTCCGTGAGGGCCGTGTACGAGATCGCGAGGGTTAAAGCCGAGGATGACTGCTTCAAAATGAGGAACGCCTCCATGGAAACCATCGTCAAGAGCATCGCCGGCTCGGCCCGTTCGCTGGGAATCAAGGTCGTCAACGAGTAAGTCCTGATCCTGCGCTCGGTGTACGATAAAGCTGACGTGCGTGTATAAGCGGTGCTGTCAGAGGCATCAAACGTATTTCTGCAGGGCTGCAAAGAAGCAGCAGGTGAATGATCATCTGTTGAACGCCCACTAGAGGTCAGAGTAGATAACAGTAGATGACAGTAGAGAGTCCATGACCACCTTTATTAATAATAATAATAATAATAATAATAATACGTTGTGTATATGTCTATACGCTGCTTTTCATGAGACTAAACGACATTTTATCACATTTTAAAAGAAGACAAGACATTAAGAACAAAAAGAAACAAATGACACAGATCTGAGATCCCTGGCAGCACAACGGGACCCGACCTCGTTATGAAGAACCATGAAGAAGTCCTTTAAAGGAACAGTTCACCCAAAAATGAAAATGCCATCACGTTCTACTCGTCTCCATGCCGATGATCGGTCAGGTGAAGTTTCGAGGTCCAACAAAATATTTCTGGAGCTTCAAAGCAAAACAGTGTGGAGTGGCCGATCTCGAGGAGACCTGGATTACACCGGACGAGCTGTACAGAGCCAATTTTTCTGTTGTTGTTGTTTTCTTACATTTTAGTCCCCGTCCACTTCAGCTGTTTAGGAGAATGCTGCACCGCTGTTTTGCTGTGAAGCTCCAGAAGTTTTTTGTGAACTCTGGAAACTTCACCTGCCTTTACATCAGCATCATTACTGAATTTGCATTTTTTTGGGTGAACTTTAACGTTGAGCATTATTCCAAACAGAGTCCTATGAATTATTCATCGGTTATATTAACTTTCGATTTCTCCTGTCACGCAGCTTCACAGCTTATATTTGGGCCACAGTCAGCTGTTACATTGGAAAAGAAAGAGTGCAGAGGTCCAACGACATAAAGCCTTCAAAACTTAAATATATTTCCAGTTCAGTACCTCCTCATACTAAAACTTGATGATTATACAGTATCTGACCATATATGATCAGACATGATTCACTTTTAGATTTCATATCTGGTCTTAGTTTGGTTCATTGTGACGGACTTGATCTGGCCGCTGTAATAATGACGCCACTCCACTTACAAGATGCTCCACTCCTCCATCTGTCGTTCTGTTGTTGAGGCTTTAGTTGTAGTTGCAGGTGAAATACATTCACATTTTGTCGTAGAGGTCACTTCTTATAATGCAGCCCAACTCTTCTTATAGAAAAATAACATGAATAATACCATGCAGTGTACCTGACAATAACAAGCAGTCGGCGCAGCAACACCAGAATTACAGTCTCAGAAATTGAATCAGCGGCTCGCTCCTGGCAGCGATGCTGGACCCTGTGGTTTAAGATGTGTACTGCGTGATAAACAATGTGCCTGGCTCGGTTCCAGCCGGAGACCTTTGTCACATATCATCCCGACCAACTCTGTGAGCTGGTGTTGTCAAAAATATTGATTTATCAGTACGTACTGATTCTGAATGTTTGAAAAGGTTTCAGTATTCGGATACACACACACACAGAGAGAGAGAGCAGCTTCGCTTTCTCTGCTGCTCATTAAAGATGGCAAGTGCAAAACATCCACGACAACAAATAAAGAAACATGTCACATTCCAGGCAAATAAACAAGAAAAAAGGCAAATGATGCAAGAGCAGCGCTAACAAGCACCGGTGGGCCGACACTTTTATGAAAAAACTTCCACTTGTTTGGAGGCAGTTCCCGTTTCAGCCTCACTGAAGTGGTTTACAAGGTGGCCCAGTAAAGTGCTGGTGATAAGTGTGTTGTCCTGTTGTCGGCCCAGCAGCCATTTGTAACTCCCTGATAAGCTAATCCCTCTCGGAGCTATCAGGCCTGAGGAATCTCTGCTGATAGGAAAAGACCGACTGTGGTCAGAAGTAAATTAACTTGCATACTGCTGCGCTTTAACACCGACTACACAAGGGAACTCTACAGTTTCGCTCCCTGTAGTGTTGAACATCAAATATCAATATTTTTCACGGTGTTTTAGTGAAGTTGCATTCTCCTGTTTATTCTCTAGTGTCCTAACCTACCTGAGTCTAAGCAGGGTTTATAAAAGCAGGTATGTAAGCTCAGAAACGATTGATTTTTTAAACGTGCTGCTGTTGACTGTACCACAATCAGTGAACACAGGCGATGGAGGCGCTGCTCACAGCAGCTCCCCCCTCCCTCATTTATTTGTGTATGTTATTTTTATTCTCTTTTTTGTTTTTGTCGTAGTCAACTCCACCCGCTGCTGCGACTTATTGTATTGTGTTGTTTGCACACTTTTTTTGCTGCTGTGTCAGATTGGATTTCTCCTACAGGGGATCGATAAAGGTTCATCTTATTGGACATGGCTCGCCATCCCAGTCGGCAGAATAAATGTACGTTTCTGCAAAACCAAAGACAAGAACAACTTTCTTTAGAAGTTCCTATTTTATGTCGTGACAACAATGCTCTGGTTTGGTTAAAGCATAAAAAAAACATGGTTCAGCTTTGGGAAAGATCATGTTTTGGCTTAAGAGATACTCGCTTTGGTCGCAGTGTGGTTGTGAAAATCTGATATCGCGATGTCTCTGCTCTAAAGTCTGTGACACATACTGTACATATTTGAATGTATCAGCGTTTTGGCAGAAACATTAACTGCTGACGTTTTATCCTGGTTACTGATTCTGGGTAAAATATCCTTCTGAACACTGCAGGAAACAGAAAACTACTAAAACCGTGGAGGTTGAATTAGCAGTAATATCCCAAAGTCACACGCTGCGTAATATCCTGTTGCATAAAACATTTATAATTAAGTGTCTTAACAAAGATTGTACGTCTGCCGTTTGTATCAGAACGTTTTAAACACCACCACACTGACACCGACTCACTTTCTCACCCGTGAGGAGCTTTGCATCTGAACATCCACCTGTGTTTACTTTTAGATATTTATCATTTGTTACGTGCGCAGCATTCTTTGTTTCAGTTCAGTATTCTCGCACGATCTCAGTCCTCCCACCTGCCGCATCTGCTTCTCCTTCAGTTAATGGTATTGTACTTCTCCCAGAATCCCTTTCTCCCCCTTACTTAAAACTTAACATGTCTTGCGGCTGCAGAGCGTTATGATTTATTGAGAGTACTGTCAGTGGAGAAATTGGTATCTCTGCTTCTCTTCACAAAGGATGTTTCCCCGGACGGTTGTTGAACGCTGCTGCATTGTGGCGACTCCACAAAGAAGAACTTTGCCAAAAAAAACTGTGTTCAAAGTTAATGTCGCAGATAGATGAAGTATAAAGCTGAGCAGTAGAAATGTCTCCTATTAAACTTCACCGGCTCCTCTCGAAACATCCCGACGTCGTGTTTGTCATCCACATTTGTCCAGTTTTATTAAATTCACCAAACTACTAAATGATGTAGGAATGTAAGGAACTGCTCAATTAGATTTTACTGCGGCGGTACGTCAGAGTTTACCGGATTATAATATTTTTTCCCGTCTCTTTCTCCTTCCTTCTTTTTCAGTCTGTCGGCCGATGAGTACAAAATCTTCCTGGAGCAGCGAGAGGAGAAGCTGAAAGCTGACGCGGCGGCGGCTGCAAGCGAAGCTCTGTCGGCGAAAAAGAAATGAAGACACCCGAAATCAACGCCCTCATTCCTGTTTTTACTGACTGTGTGCATTCACACAAAACAAAACGCTGTTAATGTTGTTTGACTGATCTTAATAAACAGTTGTTATGTGGATGTTTGTTTTCTGAGTGTTTCAGAATTGATTTTAACAGTTTTTCTTTTTCGTCACCTTCGTCTCAGCAACAACATCTTCTCAGATTTGGAGAATATTTATGACCGCGAGCGTTTGGTTTCCTCTGAGCCGAGCTAATGAAACTGTAATTGCTCTGTCTTGGAAGGATTTGTACATGCAGTCTCTTTGATGTTATTATCTATTATTAACACTTCTGGAAGCGATTTGGATCTTCGTCAGGTTGTGCAGATGGTTTCTTGCACACTCGACACACTTCTCATCAATTCCGCGATCCAAAGGGGCTCAGCACATGAATTAATGCAGAAACATCACACGAGCAGCTCAGTATAATGGTTTATTGACTTTTAATGGAATAATTGTGCGGATCTTTGTTCAACGCCTATAAATGGGTCGGTCTCGTTTAGTGCCTTAATATTTAATGCTTCATTGTTAAACCCCGCCTGAGCCATTAATCAATGGACAGAAAAGTTGCTTTTCAACCATTTTTTTTTTTTTACAACCGATTGAGTCATTTATCAAGCAAAAATAGCAGCAATTAAATCATTCAAATGTTTCAAAGTGAAGATTTGCTGTTTTTTTGTTTAACATTTGTACGTTTTTGATGTTTTTGACTGTTGATGAGATCAAACGAGCAGTTTTAGAAGATCCCTGATGACTCTGGGATGTTTAACTGGGAACAAATTCTTTTATTAATGAGGAAAAACATGTGACTGTTTGAAGCCCCTCTTAGTGAGGCAGTAACACTGACGCTCTGGGTTTCCCAACTCATCAGATGTCGATCCTTTTGGGATTGTAGGGGAGGCTGCCATCTGAAAACGTCAC
Source organism: Diplodus sargus (assembly GCA_903131615.1). Lineage (NCBI taxonomy): Eukaryota > Metazoa > Chordata > Actinopteri > Spariformes > Sparidae > Diplodus > Diplodus sargus. Next base: position 4,123,236 of record CAEMYA010002105.1, read on the forward strand.
TGTGATACTTGGAAATAAATCAACTGTCTTACTAACAGGAGTTTTGATCAAGAATGTTGATAATGTTAGTGCACTGGAGCTGCAATCCGAGTCAGAAGTCCAGGACAGTTCGCCAACATAACACACAAATGACATCACAGCAGTTTGGCGACACACATAGTGAACAATTACATTTTTTCTTTGTACCTCTGCATCACTTTTTACTTCATGAAGTGTTTGTCTGTAGTTTTCACTTTCATTCAGTTGATGCTCAGCAGAAGTCCTGCGGGTCTGTGTAGAGAGAGGACACCTCCTGTTGTTTCGAGGTGCATCGACTGTTAAATCTGCTGCAGCTGCTGTGAAGTTTGCAGACTTTTCTTTTCAGACACTCGTTTGCAGCGAGCATCCATGATTTTCTGAGCAGATGCACCTGAACGCTTTTAGATTGGAAGCCGGAAATACTCATTTCGGAAACTCCTACCCCAGACTTGCATTGAACACACCATTAGTAGCGTATCAGCTGTTTATTAGTCGTTATAGAACACCGATTAATATATTCCACACACAGTTGAACAGTTTCCTTTGATAACACTTAAAACATGGTTTATACTTATGTAACAAAATACTGAACTACAAGTGCTAAAATTAACTCCTGATTAAAACAACATTATGTAGGATTTGACATTTTGTGTGTCTTTGGCGCCCCCCACAGTTTCTTAGTACAACACCACTGACATAAATACAGATCCCAGGTCTGTAACAGTCTGTCAGATGTAATTTAGGTGCTAATTACAAACACAACTCATCACATCACAACAATGTGATGTGTTTAAAACTTGTATCTTGAGGTAAACATGTGTAATACTGTGATCTGACCCTCTCACTGCAGTTCCATAGCGCAGAAACAGGTAACAGAGACACCATCCGCTCTATTACAAGACACTTCACCGTCAGAGTGACTTTGACGCTGTTATTTTAAGGTAAAGAAAATAAAGTGTTGCTTTAAATCAACGCTCACTCGTCCATTATGCGCATTAAGACTTAATTGTTGCTGTAATTGTTCCTTCTCTGCACGCCGGCATTGATGAAACTCTTCTGAAGTGATTTAAAGTTCCCCTGAAAGGCGGGTGGAGTGCTGTTTGCTCAGGCAATACGTGTTTCCTGTGGAAAACAGGCAGCTTGGGAGCCATTCCTCACTGATATCGATTGGTGTCTGCTGCCGCCAGTAGTGCTAAATGTGCATTACACATTAAGAGAGAGGTTATTGGTCACAAAGTTAGTGTGTGCCCTTGAGTGCAGGATGAGTCATCACCATTTTTTGAGGAAGTTACAAACTCTGAAATATCATTTATTAAAAAAACAAACAAACGTACAAAATGACTTTTTGGCACATTGGACCTAATGTATAGTAATAGTGTTATATAGAGCAAGACGTGTGTTTAAAACATCTTAAACATTTTGATTTCATGAAAACTTCAGAGAGAAAGTTCCTATGAGACAAAATCCACCGTCCTCTCTCTGTAAACACTGAAGTTTAGCCGAGCCTGGGCGGCTGCCAGCAGGGCCACGTCTCCACCATCTGTGGCTCAGGAGGTGGAGGAGGCTCTCCATTAATCACATGGTTGGGCTCCTCCTGTCCTGTACAAGTGTCCTTGGGAACTCCATTTTAAGCAGCTGCTGCCATCGGTTGCTGAGAGAGACAGACCGGGTATTAACATCCGTCAGAGTGATCACAAGTGGACATGCATCCCGACATGAGTCTCAAGTGAGCACTTCCCTGCTCGCTCTGTATGCAAATAAACGTGTACATCACTAGGTGTAACTGATATAATGTTTTTTTTATACATAGAAAGGTAATATTCATGTGAAACATTAGCCGAATTATAAAGAAGGCCAGAATAATTAACAATTCGTTGTAGACAGCATTTCCTAAAGTTTATAAAGTTTCTCTTATTCCAACAACTCACAAAATTAAGATATTTTCAAAGGGAGTCTGGGGACTTTTCTACGAGCGATGATGGATTTGCCTGAATGAGCAGCAAAGACTGTTGTGGATCAAATGAAAAGCAATTTTTGTTCAGTACAAACATCCACCTTTGTGTTACTCTTCCTTTCCACAGATCAGCAAAGAAACAGAGGATTACGTCTTTAAAGTCACTTTTTCATGGATCCTTAGGTATATGGAGAGAAGATGTTTTTTTTACACAAATAAAAACATTTCTTCATCTAACAGTAGCCGAATTATAAAGAAGGTCCAAATAATAAGGAATTTATTGTAAACAGCATTTCCTAAAGTTTATAATGTTTCTCTTATTACAACAACTGACAAAATGGAGAGATTTTTAAAGGGAGTCTGGGTCGTTCTCAAGGGGCGAAAATAATTTGCCTGTATTTGTCACTGAATTAGTGAATAAGCAGCAAAAAGTGTTTTAGGTCAACTTAAAAGTTATATTTGTTTGGTTCAAACATTTATTTTCTGTGTAAACACAGAGAGAGAACTGTGTCTTCAAAGCCATTAATTCATTAAACATTGACAAACGTTGTGCATATTATGCATGTGAATGTTGTTTTAAATCAGACTTTTAAAATGCGAACATATCCTTTGATATTCTAATCATAAATGTTGCCAGTGTACGTTTGAAGTGACCCTTTCTGATCAGATTTTATATCCCTTCTCTCCAGAAATAAAGAAATATCTTCATGTATAACATGCCGAATTATGACGAAGGCCAAAATAGTGAAGAATTTGTTGTTGACAGTGTTTCTCAAAGTTTATAAAGTGTCTTCTGACTCAACAACTTCAAAATCGAGCGTTTTTTGAAGGGAGTCTGGGGAGTTTCTCTGTGGACGATAGAGAAGTTGCCTGTATCTGTAACTGAGTGAGAGGATGAGCTGCAAAAGGTGCTTCAGATGGAATGAAAAACATATTTTGTTTTGTTGTAATATAAGAATTATGAAATATTCTGACAAATATGATGTTTTTTTCGTTTGAATAAGCAATTTTTGATAAAGAAAATCGGTACATTCTGAAAGCACGCTGGAAATGTTTTTTGTTTTCTCCATTTAAATGCATGAATTTAATATCTTCCCATAATTATTAATCTACCTTCATCAGTCTCTCTCTCTGTCTGTCTGTGTGGGTGCAGTTCTTGTCTTCGCCAGCAGATGGCAGCAGTCAGCCGTGCAGCTCTTCCTCTGCTCGTCTTCCCTCCATCAGACACTGCAGCAGCAGACGCAGCCAACGAAGGAAGGAAATCTTCGCTTTGCAGAAAAAAACAAAAAAAAAACAGTATAATGTCTGTGGCTCTGCCTCGTTACATGTAATAGACTCTGTGTTATCTCTAATGTGGCCCCGGGGGGGAGAAGATAATACAGATTATATTCGGCTCCGTCTTCCATCTTTTATCCATCATGATTTGCAGAAAATTGGTGTATTTCTGTGTGATTTTGATTATATGTTCACCTCCATCCAGTTTGTCCCACATCCCTCTTTTACTGTACCTCTAATTTTAGCCTCCCCTCTCTCTCTCCCTCTGTCTCCCCCCTCATTCTCTCCCTCTCTCTCTCTCCAGCCCTCCCCTCTCCGCTCCTTCTGAATGGAGGCTGAGAATAGACGAGCAGGAATGCCTATATATGGAGTCTTACACCAGCGCGTCGAGCGCTGATGGAGTCGCCAGGTACACCGAGTGAACGTGGGCTACTGCCGTGATTTGTAAAGAGGGGGTGCTGGGAGGAGGGAGGAGGGGGGGTCATATGCCTACTATTATGTGTGTGCGTGCATCATCATCATCAGCAGCATCATCATCATAAGTGGGAGGCCGGCTGCGTGTGCACATGCGCACGCAAAAAACCTCGATGCCAAGAGTGTGCGTCAGTCTGAGTCAGATAGTGTCTCATTCTGTCTCGTCATGTGTGTGCGTCAGTGCTGTTGCTGAGCGAAACTCGCTCCAGGGGAAGAAATGGAGGAGAGGAGTGGAGTGTGTATGGGAGGGAGAGGAGAGGAGGAGGGAGGCAGGGATGGTGGGATGATGATGGTGGTGGTGATGATGATGATGATGATGAGGGAGGAACAAGGGGCTTGACTGTGACGACACGGATGCATCAGCCGCATTATAAGTGCACTTTAATATAAATGCATTTGTATGACAACCAAATACACTTATAAGCAACACAATAGAACACTGGTCCACAATGTCCATTCTGCAGTAGGTAAGATGTTCAGAATATATTCCATCTTATGCGATAAAAATCTCTTTCTCATTATGTACAGACCGAGAACAGTTTCATACAAATGTACAAATGTGTACAACCTTTCTGAAAAGAACATATGCCTATATCCACAGACATAACGCATATGCATTAACATCTTGTTCAAATGTCACACATACAATATAGTAATTTTACACATGTATAATAACTTAGCCTTGAATAGCTAGAAACGTAGGAATCAATCCTTTACTTGACCGTAGACAACTCTACGTGAGCATGTCGACACCATGGGAATAGTACCATTCTCAACCCGTGTCGCTTGGTAACTGAATAGAAATAGCACCCCATCCCTATATTTGTCATTTTTTAAAACAAAACTTTTTGTGTATTCTAACCCCTCTCAAAAAAGAAGAATCGCTCATTCACATAGTCAATTGTGCCTCAACTACACCGCGCTCCAGTGGAGCAACGATGTAAAAGTCCATGTTGAATGGACATGATAAAGAGTTCAGAGTTCAGCAGGTCAGGGGGCCGCTTCAGGAGCCGCTATACGCTGCCAGCATTGCAAATATTGATGCTGCAACAATATCCAGCCGACTGGAGGGACCTGAAGAGCCCACATTCAGAGTCTAATGTACAGTACGACGGAGCAGTGGATTTGTGGCATGATCAGAGAAACTTCCAGACAACGTCTCCTTCGACAATCTTGATATCTTCACACGCCAGAATCTCTTCACATGTTTTTTTTGTTTTTTTTTTCCTTTTGTTTGTTTGCACATCACATTGATACACAAGATTTTCAGATGGAGAGATAAAATATGAAATGTTAAAGGTTTTTTTTTGAAGCCGCAAACTCAAAGCTCAAAGTATCCCGGGGTTTTAAAGTTACTGTCTGTGGAGGGTTTTTTTGTGTCGCCGTTAAGGCTCTGAAGTTTGTTAGAGATCTCTTGTGGTTGGATGCTCTGATAGTGGTCACACTAAGGACGTAGAAAAAAGAATTGTAAACATTTGACTTCCGGTACGTTTGAGGTTTGGGTTTGCGTTTGCTGCATGTCAGGCAAAAAGTGCTATAATTCATTTCCCCATTAAAGTAGCAAGAAATGTTTTTTCTTTTGTTTTGCTTTTTGTTCACAACAGATTTTTTTTTTTTCACTACGAGTGAATACAAATGCGCGTCTGGAAGTTAAACAGCGCGTTAACACGTTCAGAGAGTTTGTCTCTGTCTGATCATATCTGAAGCTCATGTCACAGAGAAAGCTGAGCGGCACCACATGGACTCAGAACCCAGTCAGTTATGAGCCCATGCGGTCGACCCGTCATGTAAAATGTTGCACCAGGTTTGTAGTAGTATACAGATTAATGACTGAACAAAAATATAAAGCCAATCTTTGTTCTGAGGAGACATGTAGGAGTTAAAGTCCTTAAGTTGTATATACATTATGTATATTTATACACTTAATTATTTTTTACTTTGCAGTAAAAGGGGCTCCACAAAATATGACAATATGCCATACTTAATGAAGTAAGTCACAGACTTATTTTAGAACGGAGGAACACTTCCACTCCCATCTGGAAGACAAAAAGAGAGAAGAGAGACAAAGAGGACGTTAGTGGTCTATTTTCAGACGTGTTTTTCATTTGAGAAGTCAGAAGAAGGGAAAGATTCTCACCTTTGTGGAAGCACTGTGGCGATGGATGACATTGGAGTTGATACAACTCAGGTTGTTGCCCTAAGCCAGGGGCGATCGAGGCACCTGCCCCAAACATGGGTTCCAGGACGGCCAGTTCCTCCAGGAGGGACTGAGTGCAAGACACAGCGGGCGTGGGCGAGGCGATGGGCGTGGATGTGACGGGGCTGGGGGAGGCAGTGAGGATGAGGGGAGGGGAAGCCGGGATGGAGGAGCAGGAGGACACAGGAGATGACACCACCTCGATCTCCATTGCTTCCTCCGCCAGCCCCTCCCCTTCCACATTTGCCCCGGCCTCAGCAGCCACAGTCGCCCCGCACCCGGCCATGGAGTTACATTGCGCCGATTGGACGCTACAGAAGTGGCCCACTCCCTCAAACTGGGAGGGTTGGCGCCAGCACACTGGGGTCTGAGGGGAGGGGGGGCTGGAGGGAATGGGCACGGGGGAGGTGGAGGGGGAGGCGGAGGAGAGCATGGCGGACTGAGGAGGAGCGAAGTCGTCTTGGAGGAGGGTTTCTAGGATGCTCTCTTCAAACAGAGAATCATCATCGTCGAGGAAGATGGGAATGTCCAGACCTCTCCATGCTTTGATGGGATAAAACTCCCTCAGCATGTGGACTGAATCCGCGGGTTCGACGGTGGGGGACAGGAAGGGGGACGGAGGGGAGGATGAGGGTGACATGGAGGGGGGAGAGAGTTTGGACAGCAGGGGATCCAGGTAGAACCCCTCTGCCAGGGAGCTGATGTGCTGCGCTAAGAGGGAGATCTCCGCCCTCTCCTTCTCCCTCTCCCTCTCCAGGGAGAAGAAGGACAGGCAGGGCTGTTTACCGGGTGACGCCTCAGGGGTGAGGAGGCCCTCAGGGGGACACTGGAGGGGCCCCAGTGGCACATCTACATACAGTGGACCCCGAACCTCGGGAAGGGTCATCACTGTGCAGTCGCCGTCTCCGGGGCTGTCAGGCGTGGGGGGCAGCTTCTCGTACAGGGAGCCGCTGCAGGGGTCGACGGAGAACAGGAAGTCAGTGGACAGCGTGGGCAGAGCGAGGGGAGGCTTGGTAGAGAGGGTGGTGGGGGGAGCGGGGCTGGAGGCGGTGGTCGGTGGGCCTGAGGAGGAGGCTGCGGGGGCCAGAGAGGTGGTGGCGGTGGCCGTTGTGGCAGAGGGCGGAGGAGTGGTGGTGCCAGTGGGGTCGAAGCTGAAGAGAGGCTCACCGAATGGGAAGCTGGCCCCTCCGATCTGTGGGGTGTAGGGTGGAGTGCACACAAACTCTTTGCTCTGCTGAGCTTGTGAGGTGGGGACGGGCGGGAGAGGCAGGGGGAGAGATGGCAGAGGGGGGTCGAGCTGGAAGGAGGGAGGCAGGAGGATGTTCTGGGTCAAAAAGTCTAAGTCTGCTACTGTTTCAACAGTGACTGGGGTGGGCGAGGAGGCGACTGAGGGGCTCTCAGTGGGATGCTGCTGGAAGAAGCTCTCCTCCTCCAGAGAGGAGATGCTGGAGCGGGGGTCGCCCTCCAGCTGCATGGCCTCGGCGGCGGAGCTCCCCGGTTCATCAGAGGAGCCCACGCTGCAGCCGGCGGTGCTGAAGTCGAAGGACTGGGCGGAGAGGCCGCTGCTGCCGGGGGTGAAGACCTGGTCCGGGCTGGAGAGGGTTTCTGGAGACTGGAGGCTCAGACCCTCCTGCTGAGAGGTGCCAGAACTGAGGACCAGGGTGAGCTGGGTCTGCTCTGAGCTGAGCTGCTGACGTACCGACCAGGCCTCAGAGTCACTGGAGGGGGAAACAGAGGAAGAACAGGAAGTTAGGGAGATGTTTTATGATATTTGAATCAAACCTGACTTGAAACTGCTGAGTGGCCTGTTGTGAATACCTGATGATGTAGTTGTTGCTGCTGATGGGGATCTCTCCTGGCTGCAGCTGGAGCACCATGTAGAGCCAAACCCACGACTGGTCCTGAGCCTGCACACGCACCACCATCTCAGCTCTGCCCTCTCCTCCTTCTCTCACTGTGGAACAACAGTCACAGCACAAGTTGGCACCGGTTTGTAATCCTATTAATCATCATAGTGTTCTTCTTCGCTGCGTGGATGTGCCAGTGGGCACGATGTGTGTGTGATTGTGTGGGCAAGGACGGTTGTAGAAGAGTATACTTACATAGGCTGCGGTGCTGAGCGGAGGCATGTGACAGATCCTGTGGGTGGAGGAGGCTGTACCAGGAGCGAGCGCGTAAAGCTGTCACATCAAAGCCGAGATAGGAGCTCACGCTGCGGGGGAGAGTGGGCGGTGATGCGTTAGGACCATAATGCTTCACCCTTATTTTTTTGTTGTTGTTTTTTTTAAAGTTATCTCACAAGCAGATTGTATATTAAAGCAAGAGGGGGAGGGTGGAGGCGTTGGGACTCACCTGTCCTGAGCGAGCTGCAGCCTCATGTCGCGGCTGTGCTGCGAGTAGAAGCAGGCCAGGAACAAGTTGGTGTCAGCCAGAGGGGGGGCGGAGGTGGACTCCCTCTCTGCTCCGGGGCCGGAGCGGCTCGGGTGGGGCTCCAGTGGGGAGCAGAAGCACACCCAGACCGGGTTGGAGGTCCAGTAGGAGCCGGTGGTGGGAGAGGTGGAGGGGAGAGAGAGGCAGCGAGCTCGGATCAGAACCAGCTTGTTCCCAGCGCTCTGCCTCCGCACGGACTTAGAGGTGTTGAAACGACAGCGGAAGAGACGATCTGTGGAGGAGAGGAGAGGAGGGGAGGAGGGTTAGATCTCTCCAGAAATTAAAAAATACAAACGTGTGGCTTTAATGACGCGTTTTTTTCTGATAACTCACCCATCTCGAGGGAGGTGGAGGTCGACAGGTTGTTCCTCATGATGAAGTGGTCTGAGGCGTCGATGATATCATACACGCTGTCGCCCTGAGCCACGAGATCCACCTGGAAAATTAACACATATAACATAAACGTTACTACATGAAGTAAAGAGTGTTTGTGTGTGTCTCCTTTCATTCAACTACACCAATCTGTGTGTATGAGTGTGTGTGTGCTCACCATGGAGTGTCCGAGGTGCTCGGAGACGCTGTCTGACAGGTACAGGAGCTTCCCCTCCCCGGTCACCACCATCAGGAAGCCCGGCAGCTGCTGCATCAACTCCGACAGCTCGTGGAAAGACAGAAATCCCGCGCTCTGCTCCGGACCAGCAGCGGTTCCCCCTCCTACAGAGACGAACCGAGACAGAATGTGCAGAACACGTTAACAGGAGCCGAGCAGAGCCGAGCTCTCTTTCAGCACCGCGGACAGAGGCACGCCGGAGCGTTTCAGCACCGCGGACAGCGACACGCGCTGCTGAAACTCATCTATCAGCTTCTGGATCGATTATTTCTGATCGGTTAAGACTCCCGGCTGTACAGAATGAGATACACAGTCAGGAGAGCCGCCTGCTGTGCCGCTAAAACACTTGTTGATCCCCCCCTTCTCTCTCTCTCCCTCACACCGCTACACGAGCCTCATCATCAACAGGTTGTTTAATTCATTCTCACCTTGAGTAAAGAAGACGGATTTCCTGGTGTACATGCAGGCCAGTGACATGATGTGCAGGTACGACAGCCGCGCTTTATCTGCGTCGGTGATGGGCAACAAGTCCTTCAGGTTCCGGATCTCGGCGTTGATCTGGTCCCGTCGAGCCTTGGATGCTCCTTTGGTTGAGCGGTACATGGTGGCCGGCTGCTGCTGCTGCTGCTGCTGCTGCTGCTGCTGCGGTGTAAACTATCGAAATTCCTCCAGATGTGAGTTGGAGAGTTGTTGTGAGCGGTGTGTGTGTGTGTGTCAGCGCCGCTGAAGTCTCAGGTCGTCAGAGTGGAGAGAGGAGAAGAGCTCGGAGGTGTTATTGGACTGTCATCTCAGCTATGTGTTGTTGTTGTTGGTTTTTAAAAACCCCGTCTCCTGTCCTGGTCCCCCGGCTGCTTTTAGCTCCACCACAGCGTCCACCAGCTCTGAAGGCTGGGCCGGCTGCTGGATGTCTGTCCCCCCGCTCGGAGTGCAGGTGAATCGGCGGCTGTGGTAGCCGTCTCTCTCGCACTGAAGTCCGGAACCCGTAAATCTGGTTGAGGGACTCTGCTCGCGGGTCACTTATATAGGCTGGGACTCCGCCGGAGTAGGGGGGCTCCCAACGCACCAACACCGACGTAAAAGGGAGGGAGGGGGGTGGAGAAGGAGGGGGGAGAGATGTCTCATATCAGTGCTTGCAATGGTGAATCTCTCCCCCCCTCCCTCACCCGTGCCCTCTCCTTTCGGTGACTCTCTCCCGACGTCAGCTCTTCCCTCTACTCGCTGATGACGTCGGGCTGAAATCGGGAGCTCCGGCGACGCAAAAAGCCCGATTTGGACAAAACCGAGTAAGAGGCGGAGCGAGCGTAAAACGTAAACGGAGTCACCGGACTCCGGTGTATTGGAGGAAGAGGAGAAGGTGGTGGTAGAGGAGGAGGTGGAGGAGGGGGTGCAGCAGCAGCAGCAGCAAGAGGAGGACGACGAGGAGGATGAGGATGAGGAGGAGGAGGGGTGTGTGGTGCATACGAAAAGAGGTCTCTGTGTTTATATGTCTGGCACCTAAGAAAGACTACCCGTCACTTGTATTTATCTTCGGACCTGTCAGAAAACACGGCAGGTGCTCGTTAGGTGACATCCACAGATTTTATTTGACCACGTCTGACTGTCAGCACCTCAAACACGTCGGACAGACGCGTCGCCTCTGTCGCCTTTTATGAATGAAACATCATCAAACTAAAAAAAAATGCTCAAATATACACAGAATTTGCGGAAAGCCTCCAGTCAGTATGTCAGTCTGTCTGTCGGACGTGGATTCTGCGCATGTTCACTGTAAATTCATATTTTCCTGTCGTTGGGAGACGATCTTTGATATTTTAATGAACATTTTTTTTTGCTGTGATAAAACACGGACGCTGCCCGTACACACAGTGAGACACGTCAAATAGTCCCGCAGCCCTGAATGACTGTACGGCGGTTCTGATTCTGATCAGGTATCAATCAAGAGGCGAGAACAGACAGATTGTGAGTTTAAGTTTTGATTTGATTGATGGATAATGAGAGGAAACAAGCATGACAGCTCCACCAGTGAGACACCAGCTCAGACCAGCACAACCATCATATTTTTTTATTCATTTATTTATTTGATTTTCACCCTTTTTTTTTTTTTTTTAATTTAGTGACGTGCTCGTGTGCGTCAGGGTTTGTCTCTTTGTTCTGCAGCTCTTTAAAAACCTCACAAGGACGATCTCCAGAGGCTTCATGGAGACTGAAGCCGTGTCAATAATTGGCATCTGTGAATATAAAGAAATCAAACAGACGCCAGTATTGCGCAACCTGCCGTCCTGTCGCCGCGAGCCTCACGTGAGCATGTGATGGGGGGGGGGGGTCTAAAAATAGATCTCACAGGTGACCCGCTCAAGGACCGCGAGGCGCGCCCCCGCAACCAGCTCCCCACCGTCCTATTTATAGGGAGGAGATTTCACTTGTAGCCCCCCAAAATAGATCTGGAGGGTGCGCTTCACATGTGGAGCAGGCACACACACACGCACACGCACGCACACACACGCACACACGCACGCACACGCACACGCACGCACACTCACAGACTCACAGCTGGATCTGCGCGCACACACTTTATGATTCATTCGGATAAATTATGAACACATTCGTCACACATTTCAAGTCTCCATTCTGAGTCTTTTTTGGGTTTTTTTCAATGGACAGAGTGTTCCAGCACATTGTCTCACATCTAAATCTCCTCTGCTGTGTGTGTGTGTGTGTGTGTG
>CAEMYA010002105.1:4136720-4168395 GCA_903131615.1 Diplodus sargus
CCTCAAGCAACTCTCCAACTATCTTTCGTGTAATGGGCAAATCAAATTGAGTCGCTAAAGTTAAAGTTAAGTCACTTTTTCCAGGAGAAACTTCGGTGTCATCTCCATTATTCAGTCGTTATGAAGAGAACAGACGAGGTGTTGGTTCTCATTTAACCCGTTCAAAGTGTGACAGATAATTACACGTTTGTTAATTGAGACTCACTTTTAAAGATTTATTTGTTCATTAATCATAACGATTTATTCTCTTTTATCAACATTTTACTGTTTATCATAATTTTATTTAATTTATGAATGTTTTAAAAATCATTTTTTTAAATTTAGTATTTTATCATTTTATTTGTATTGCTTTGTTATCTTTCATTATTTTAACTTTTTAAATCTTTTTTTTCTATTTGTTTTTTCTTTTTAATTAGATGCTATATACAATTTTTCATTGATTGATTGATTCAAAGAGTGAAATACTGACAGCCAGACTGCAAGAAACTAAAATAAAGACAGACAACTCAATCGAGTCATAATGTCTTTAACTTCTGAGTCGAGTCTCAAGTCATTTGTTTCCTGTTGAAGTTCCAAGACATCGTAACTCGGGTCCACATCTGTGACTGAGGTCGTGGCCAGGACCGGTTCCGGGCTTGAACCAGGCGGTCCGAACGTTTCAGCCCAAATCCACCATCAGTGTCCTCGATGAATAGAAGTCGGTGTCCAAACAAAGATGGCTGCAAACACCCGCGTGTCTTTTCACTGACAGACATTTCTGAAACAGAACCTGATGATCTTCTTCTACCAGATGAATGAAGAAGGATGCAGAATCAGAAACGGTACGAAGCCCATTTGTTAAATGTATTGATTACTTCGGCCCACTGTTGACTTTTTATATTATTGAATATGCAGAGGATAACTCATTGATGAATCATCCTGGATCTAACTGGGGCTCTCAGCTGTAGTTTTTCTTGCCTCGGTGCTCGCGGCTCTGCCTCTGTGTCTGTTTTCTCTCATATTTCTTTGGTTTTCCTATCGGATGACTCAGCCAGCTCTGCTTCCTCTGTAGCTGTTCTTTCACCGCTGGTTCCTGTTTGGTAAATGACCCAAAGGTACGAGATTGTTACCAGGTGATCGGAGAGGAATGACGAGGTACAGCACTGATTTATTGACTTTTTTTTTTTTTAAAGTCCTACGTGGAGTTTTAACCCGCCTCACTCAGTTTGTCTTCTCTGCTGCATGTCACAGAGAAACACGTCACACACATCAGCCTGAGGCTGAAGTCATGACCACAGCGTGTCAGCGCGGTGACATCGGCTTTCCTCGCAGCTATGAAGGGCGCAGCGTCACGCTCGTTCATTAGGGCGGTTCACTCACAGGAGGTGTAATTGCAAGTCTTTTGTCAACCGACTCTGAAAGGACCGACATTGAGTCATGCTCTTTGTTTCAGGTGCATCTAACAACGCCTTTGCTTTGGTGTTTGGTGTCAAAGATCATCCAGGTTATTACTCCTTTTCCTGGATGTGGTGAGTAAAAAAATGGAGGAGTGAGGAAGGCGCCTCAGGTAAGTGCCCCTAAGGTGAGATGAAAACTGTGAAATGTTATGTAGTTCTGTATATGTTGAATCCAGTTAGAGATTAAACTAATGACACAGCAGGATGAGAACAGGTCTGCTTGACTGATTCGAGTCAGAGCAAGAAAACAAAGTGATCATCGCGGAATCACCTGAAATCTCTGTTAGAGCTGAAACTACTTATTCATCAGTCGACAGAAAATGAACCAGCAGTTGTTTTGATCTTCCATTAATTCTTTGGAGGTCCAGTGTGAAGGATTTAACTGCAGATTGTGGCCGCTGAAAGTGTTGTGAGTGTTTGGTTTGTCTGATCTGGGCTTCTGTAGAAACGTGTTGGACACCACGGAGGAGGGACTCGCTAACCAAAACACAAAGAGTCTTAGCTCAGGTGATTATTATCATACATAAAAACTTTAAAGGAATATTACATTTCATTTCTGTCAGTGGTGTCTTTGTCTTCCCTTCTTTCCTGTTTTATGATGAAGTTTATCCTATTAACTTCCTGTCTTTGTCTGTTTTCCCCGCCCTTTTTTCTCACTCACCTGTGAGCTGATCACTTCCTGTGTTCTCTCCTCTCTCTTTGCTGTTTCATCTGTGTTCCTGAGCCTGTTCTCCGGTCCTTGTGTGTCCTTGTGCTCCTGCTTCGTTCTATGTGACTTCTGGTTTGTCCTCACTTTTGTATTTGTTTTGGTCTTTTGCCTTCTGTTGCTTGCTTTTTGTGATTTTTGGACCTTGGATATCATCTCATCGTTCAAGTTTGCTTTGTTTTCTTGCGTTTGGATCCATTTTTTTTGCAAAAACTTGTCTTCAGCACAAATTGCCAGATATTTTCTGGTGCCTTCTTCTCAGATGTGAGGATTTGCTGCTTCGCTTATGCGACTGTGAAATGAATTTCTTTGTGACTGCTTGTCGGAAGAAAAAGCATCACCAACCATCTTAATCTCATTTCGTTGTGATCGAACAAGTCCTGTAATCATTACAGTAGACTGGTGCAGTGAAGGCTGTGTTACTGTCCTGTTAGAGAGGTGGTTCTCTAACTTTAAAGATTTCCTGATTTGTCTGACATTTTACACAATCTGCACAAGTTTCCTGTTTTTTCAGGAAACACAGCCACTCGTGATGCAGCTGCGACCGTCTCGCTCCTTGTTCAGGCTGATCTCATGTTTTATTTGTTTAACGATTGAATTGTTGTACTTGCTCCTGTAAAAAGGTTGATTGTTCTATAGTTCCACATCACTTCTGTCTCTCAGAGCCTCATCTCACCTCACACTGCATTATGACATTTCCTTCCGCCTGATTCTTCTTGTTCACAAAACTCTTCCCTTCCCTCAAATAAGTACTCGACGTGTTTGTACCAATAACCCTCAAACTTTGGTTTCTTCAGCTGCCACAAGACTGAATACAGTCTTCTGCATCTTGGTGTCATTAGCGACCATAAAATGTTCACATTCTTCAGCGCAACGACTCATTTATTGTAAAAAGCAAAATAAATAATAAAATCAATCGACTGGACACAGTAAAGTCTGCTGCGTCATTAACCAGCCCATCAGCGCGTCTGTGGACGTCTCATATCGGACATCATTAGAGTAAAAAATGAAAGACAACAATCTTTAACTACAATGAAATAAATGTCTTATTCTCCAAAATTTGACTGACTGCAAAATGATTTTCATCTCGTGTTCGACCTTGTAGGTCGACACCATCCACCACCAATTAATGTGAGAGTAAATGATTTAGATTCTAACTCTCCTAACACTTAAAGGACCGTGCCAGTGTTTGTACATGATTTGTTTCATTCTCCAAACCACACATTCATTATCACAGATCATTTACTGAATCCTCTTGTGGTGATTTATTATCTTTTAGACTCTCAGTTATATGTGCTGGCTGTTGTTGGACTTTCTCCCCCTCTGTTGCTCTCAAATCACATTTCAGCCTTTAAATTATCATCTTGGAGAAAGACGTGTTTTCCTAATGGACATTAAAGCTGCCAACAAAATCATCCACGTTCTGTAGGAACTCTGTGCATACGATACAAAAAGCCCAGTGGATAAACACTTACTTTGATTTAATTAATTTGGATCTTGGACACGAAGGAGGGCTGGTGCCAGGATGGAAACCATTCCAGTCTGACAATTTATTTATCATAGTCATCAGTTTTATCTGTGTTCTGCTTTTTGCCACCTCAGTGAATTTTAGGTCCCATTTCTCGAGAAGGGAAGTCGTTCCTCCGACTTCGGTGTGTTTGTGTGCATCATGTCAGAATGTGGGAACAACATGGACGTCAAGAAGAAGTTATTTTGCAGTTTCCATTAATTGAGTGACCGGGAAGAGCAAAAGGAAACAACAGAATGACCTCACAGTACAACACATGACGTAAACCAATCATTCCAATGTTTACATTCGTCATGTTTCAGCATCAGATGACATCAACTCAGCTCAAATTTCTCAGAAGTTTGGAGGTTGTTGCATTCACATGATTTCTCCTGTGAATACGTTTTACAGATAATTCCAGCAGCACATTAACACACAGTAGGATGCTGTACGTGTCAGAGTTTTCTGGAATTATAGGCTAGCTGTAGCATCAGCTAGCTAGCTAGCTTGAAGTCTTCCCTTGTGTGAGCTAAACATCTGTAGTGATGTGACAGATTAGTGTAGACTTGTGGTTTGTGGTCATTTCTCAGTTCGTACCTCCCTTCCTCACCTCCTCTCATGGCGTCTTAGTCCTCCCCCCCCACATGAGGGACACATCTTGTAACATTTATGGTGTAGTTAAAGTTAAAATAACCTTGAAAATGAAGTTAATCTCATTATTAAATGCCAAGTTTGTCTACTTTAAAATCACTCGTGAGGTCAGGTGTGAAAGGAAGACGCTCCTTTACAAGATCTTACATTTAGTATTAAAATAAATATCTAACTCTGTTTTGATAAACTACCCTTTGAGTGTGTTTACTTAAGGACACGTCTTGTATGTCAGTGTTAGCATTTAGCTCCAGCACGGCTGTAGATCCCGTATCTCTCGAAAAACAACTTTTGAGTTTGAACCTTCGGCGCTGTTTGAAATGTCAGTTGCATGATTCGGTTACGTTGATAACTTTTGCTCAGTTTTATAATGTAAAATGGACAGATTTTTACAAACGCATGGAGCTATACATCGGTTTTCTCATACCTTATTTATAGAATAAAAAAGCAGCATTCCTCTGCACTCTAACCTGATAAATAATACAAGTGTTACAGGCAGATCAGCGGTTTTCAGGGTAATGGAGGAGTAACTGATTCCCTGATGTTTGAACAGAGACACACTCCGAGTCTGCAGCTGCACATGTGAATCTCATTTTCTCTGGATTTGTGACTAAGCACACACCATTTCTTCAAGACGTAGTGTATCCAGAGATTGCCTTTATAAAAAAAAAAGAAAAAAAAAAAGGTGCAGGTAGATTTTCCGTGGACAGAAATAGAGCACATCTTTATGCAGGAGCTCCCAGAACAAAAACACTCAAAGTTGTTTTGTTTTTTTTGTTGTTTTTTTTTCTTTCCAGCCCGGCAGTCTCGTAGGTACTTAAGCTGTCCCAGTGTCCCACACACTCCTCTTGTCTAAAGCGCTGTCATTGTTGCGGTTGTCATGATAATCCGTGCCATTATGAGACGGGGTTGTGTCGGTATCATAGGTGGGTGGCAGAGAGGAACATGGCTGTGGAGAGGCGGATGGGTGAAGAGCGAGGGGTCGGAGGGACGAGTGCCTCGTCTCCCTGACAGCAAATGGACTCAAATGAATCCAATTAGTTGAGCGTCTTTGTGCCAGAAACTCCTGTTTGTCTCAATATTCATGTGGAGGCTCATTTGGTCTTATAACCCTCTTTACTCTACACTCATCCAGGCGCATTAAGTCAGGCACTCATTCATTCATGTTCCCACTCGCTCATTCATTTTTTTTCACGGCCTCACTTCTGTCACTCATTCACAGCGGCTGTCTGGTACATTTTTCAATGGGAGGGAGCTCTCCGGTTATTTTGTTCACATGTAATGTATTAAGAAATGTCAGACAGAGTGCAATTAGCCTGGTGAGCTAACGGCCAGTAATGGATGGAAACTAAGAGCCTGCAGCAGATTTGTGAGGCTGCACTGAGGCGCAGTGTCCTCACAGAAACAAACACTGTCAAACCTGTTTATATACGTTTTATTGTAGTTTTAATGTCGACTTCTTCATTATATTAATTTTGAATGTTAGCATGCTAATATTTTCTGGATGAGGCTGATGGGAATATTGTTACTTCTACATTGTGGCAAGACGACGGTGACAGCGGAAAAGTCTTGAATCAAAACCACGTGTGGAAATTCGAAATTTCATGTGAAAATGTGCACATGAAATGTAATTTACTTGTGAAAATCTAAATTTATTATGCATAAATGTTCATTCATATGTGAAAAAAAAATTTCTTGTGGAATAGTCCAGTATTTTTTTAACATTTCTTTTTAGCTCACATGTAAAAATAGCCAATCACATTTGGAAAAAAAGGCAATTTATTATGTTTATTATGTCAGTTATTTCTCACACAGTCTTTCTCTGTTATCCTCCTCACGAGTCCCTCCAGTGTGTGTTTTTATGTTTCATATGAGTCCCATTGACAAAGTTGATGAGCTGAACATTTTTTGACAAGTAACTTCATTTTGTGCTCAAAATCACTAGATTTCATCTGTTGCTAACATGGACTATATACCACATATTATACTATAGTAGGGTTATAAAAGCAGATCGGGGCAGTGCACAAGAAAAGAACATATCCCTGCTAACATTCATGCTGGACCAGCCATGCTAATATCGATGCTATCGCTAACCCATGTCGTGAGGTGTTGATTTAGCAAGTACAGCAGTCTGATTGTGATGGTAATAACTACATTTGACTGGTAACCACTCCCCTACTCTGTGTTTGAGGAATAACGCTGGACGTTAGACAGAAAGGAGTGCAGACAGGAGGAGGCTGTAAAGCAACATTAAGTAGAAATTGAGCGTTTGTGTGATTTGGCCCCCCCCCACAGATCCCAGCTCTGCAACAATCTGTCAGGCGTTATGTAGGTTCTGACTACAAGCAAAACTCATCACGTCATGACAGTGTTATGAGTTGAAAACGTATAACTTTATGTAACGTGTGTGTAACGCTGTGATCCTACACTTTTACTGAAGTTACATAGTTCTGACCAAGGAAGTCATAATTATACCTGGACACGGCCATGAAGGCGAAGTCCCATTCATTTCTGTGAAAGCTGCTCTGCGGCGCATGAAGCCAAAACGACTCGACTGACTTTCACGTAGCTTCCAGATTGTGCACATTAGAGACCTTCCGCTGACCGAGCCAGATAACTTCTGGTTTAGCTTCTGGCTAACTTGACTTTGGATAAAACTATTTAATCATGCGTCTCTACTAGACTTTGGATCGAATGACTCAATTCATGATAACGAAACGAGTCACTTCGCAGGGGTTGTGAGTGACCATTTCAGAGATGCTACTTTTTCTTATCCGAAAATGTCTTTTTCGGCCCTGTGAAGTTGTAATTACGCGGTTTGGCCACTAGGAAAACTGTCGACAAAGCCTGCCGCTCTTCCCGGGGCTCGGCTGTGACAGAGACGCCCTATTACAAGAAACTGTATCATCAGTGTGATTTTGAAGCTGTTATTTTAAGGTACACGATGTTGCTTCAGTGTCCTCTCCTGTTCGTGGTCGTTAAATACTAAAGTAAAGCTCATATTCACTCTTCTTCTTCTTCTTCACCTTCCCCTCCTCACACGCTCACTCGCCCTCGTGTTACCTAGCTCGACCTCTCACATTCACTCACTCGTGAACATTACACTCATTTAATTTCTCACTGCCGCCATCGCTCAGTTGTTCACACGGTTACACACTCATTCACTCGACACTTACACTCTGTTGCTGTCGTCCACACACACACACACACTGAGCAGATGTACAAAGCGCAGGAGTATTCTGGCTCTTTCTGTTCACACACACACACATTTTTCAGCAGCAGTGGCCAACAGGTGTGACTTTCACAGCTTCGGTCGTTGGCAGACTGAAACTGCCGATGAGGGATGAGCAGCGTGTTCCTCCACAACCTTAGTCATCGTCAGAGGGAACAGAGAGGACAGATCATCAGTCAGTGCAGCGGGACGAAGGTTTATTACAGATAAAATGTCAACACTTGCGCTGATGATGAGCGGCAGAATGTGTTTATCTCGAATGTAAATGGGGCTATAAATAAGTGAATTATTTCTGGACTTCAGGGTGAAGGGTGGAGGAGACGAGAGGGGGGTGGAAGGGGCCGAGGTGCAGGAGGGAGGTTGTAAATTCAAGGTTTCTCAGGCCAGAGGTGAAAGATACTTGTCCTTCCTCCCCTCTAAGACGGTCTTCTTCTCTTTTTTTCTGTTTATTTTTACACCCAGAGAGTCGAGGTCTGCGCTCTGCTTCTTGAAAGGAAGGAGCTAATCTGTCGCTTAGCAACACCTCCCACTCCTGCATCGAAGCGGGAGCCGGAGAGAGGATGTGGAGTAGTAAAGAGGAGCGGCGAGGAGGAGAACGGCAGAAATTTTAGGGACAGGGAGAGGTGGAGGAGGACGGAGATGGACATCAGTGTGTGAAGTCTGAATAATCGCACGTTAGCGGCGAGAGTGAGGAGACTGTCACATACATGAACAGCTCCGTGCTGCATACAGACACACACACACACACACCTACACACACTCCTGCAGTCTGTTTTATTTATTAACCAGGGCTGATACGCTGATACAGAAACACGGTACGTTACATCTGTTGCATTGTTTCTCCCTAGAATAGATCATCCCTGTTAAATAAACATAGGTTAATACATAGAAATATAGATTTCAATGGACAACTCAAGAATCAAACATCGAATCGAGAAGATGATAGAGATGCAGCAGGAACTGAAGATCTGAACCAGAGATACGAGAACCATGTTGACAGAAGTCTTTTACGTGAAGTATCTGATGCTGTGTCGTATTTTTCATCACATCAGGGCTACAAATATATAAAAAGACAATATCAATATGACAGAATTGAAGTATTTTATTCACTAGAGATGTTTAAAGCTGACATACTTTTATATCATGAAGAGATTTTCTGTATTTTACAATGTTATTAATGGTTGAAGTCGATGGGAGATGCGTGGAGAGACACACTAAAATGTAACATATCTACGTTGCTTGACTTCTGGTGAAGAAATGCCTTCAGAAAATTAAAGAATACACTCCAGGGATTATGTTACTGACCAAATGATTGACAGGGCTGGTGATATCCTGATCAAACAGGGCAGGTATGACCAAATATTGCTGATTAGACTGCAGTTATGTTGCGAATAGATTGATTTCAACACAGCTGTCTGATTCAGTGACGTAATGACCCTTCCTACTTTTTTAAGTTCCTTGTCTTCGGTAATGATAAGGACAGGAAACGAGGGGGAAAGAGAGAAATAGTTGTTTTTCCAACGTCCAACCAAAGTTTTCGCACTTTTGACCACAAGAAGAAGTTTCTTTTTGCATCCAGGGCGTAAATAAAGTCTTTTAAAATCAATTTTGAAAGTTTTTAGCAGTTGCTGAAACAAGTCTCCGTCTACTTCAGTTGTTTCGGAGGACGCTGTTTCGTTGTGAAGCTCCATAAATGTTTTGTAGATGACAAAACTTCACCTGACTTTCCATCATCATGAAAATGAGAAGATGATGACTAAGTTTTCATTTTGGGTGAACCTTTAAAACCAAATCCAAAGAGGGATTTTTACCCCTTTTTCTATTTGACTATTTTTTTACTGCATATTGAGGAAGTATAAATCAATTCATAATTAAAAAGACTCGGGGGGGAATATTTTTCTCTGTTCATCTTTGAATCATCACTCAACCCCTCAGGCGTATCTTGTGACAACAGCAGTCAGACTAGTCTAATTTTTCTTTTTATTCCTTGATTGAATGAAACTCTATAAACTGCTCTGGCGTCGCAGGGAGGACGTCAGGGTGGATGACAGATGTACAAAGTCAAAGATTTACATACCAGGATCCAGGTGTTGCATCTAGTTTGTGATTAGGTTTAGGCAACAAGAGGACATTTAGTCTGTAGGAATTACTTTGTTTAGGTTGGGAAAGATCCAGCCAATTCGTACCAGTGTGCATGATTTGTTACTACTTTATACTGGATTGTTTGACCACTTGTATGGGTCCCAACCTGCTCTTTGTGAATCCTTCCCCCTTCACCCAAAGCATGACGGGACCGGCTCCAGCACCCTCATCGCCCAACAACAGCACAGGTTGTGCCGAAAACATAAGATTCACGGTTTGGGCCTCGGATTGAGTCTCTAAATATAAAACCACCGCTTACGTCTGTGGATGAAAATTTAGTCAATTTCACATAAAACGTGGAAGAACGCTGCCATGATGTCGACGATATCCTCACGTAATTTTAACACGCGCGTCACATGCCGCTCGCTTCGCATTCACACAGCTTCTGACTGCACGTCACTCTGATTTGAAGCCTGTCAGATCCATCGACGGACAAACCTATGAATACAAAACCATACAAACACCCACACACACCCCTGCTCCTCACCTCCCGCCTTTATCCATCACTCCCTCCCTCCCTCCCTCTCTTGGTGTGGCTTTGTGAGCGGGTAGCCTTGTACCTTTTCTCTTTGCTTTTCAATATCCAGTTTATTTTTAGCGCGCAGGGAACAGAGGGCAGAAGTTTTTCTCCGGAGCTCTTTAGTTGTGTTCACAGTCTTCTGTCTGCCCAAGGTCCCTGGAATATACATGGAGCAATAAATAGCCAAGAGATTTCTATAGAGCGGAGGCGTCATTATACTGTACGAGATTGTGCCTGCGCTCAAGGATGAGCGCTGTATTGGCTTGTGAGGTAAAACATCGTCTGAATACGAGACAAATATTTATTCAACATTTGATATTTGTCTATAAAAATGTGTCTCTTTTTTTTGAGTACTGTACTGTGACATACCAGCACAGACACTGACTCTTTCTCCCCACAGTAAGTTGGTGCTGATGCGGGGTTGCCATGGCGACGACGTGATGTAGATGTGTTATATCACGAGAGACCTCCTAGCAGCAGATCTTTTCATTGAGACTCCCTCTCTCCCTCCCTCTCTCTCTCACCCCTCCGTTTCTCCCCTCGATCACCTCTCAGCCTCATTTTTCCAGACAAAGAGGTCAAGCACGGATCAAAAGACAAAGACGCCGGAGAAGATAAACGGGGCACATTTGACTTTTTAAGTCTTAATCTTTATGTGTATCATCCAGACGTGTGTTCAAGGTGAGCTGAGAGAGCGAGGTGTTGCATAACAAAAGCAGAGAGTGGGCTGCTGAGAGTGAGGGAGGAGCAGATGTGCTGAATGGGCTTCAGATCCGCCAATGAGCCACATGTGCACCTTTTCTTAGACTCGGTCTACTTGTCCTCTTTTTCGTCGCTGTCCTTGCTCAAAATACTTTTTCTATTGACCGAACGTTTTGATAACAGTCACGTGTCTCCCCTCTCATAACTGCCATTACTGCATTTTGTCTTCCCTCCTTTATGTCGTCTACAGTCCTGAGCAATTTACAGGTTCATTCACTCCACGGGCTGATCCATGAATGGACCGGGTCAAGTACCTGTCAGCTGTGGCTTGTTCGTTTCTCCCAATAGAAGCTGGTTTTCTATCTATAGCGCTCCAAAAATACATGAAAAAACAAACATGACCTGCCGAGTGTCAACAAGCTGGAAAACAGGTAACGGGTTATAGACAAGCCCCATTTTTCAGGATATTATTGTCATATCGGTTTGTTAGAAATTGCCACGATAAACAGGTTGGGATGTTTTTTAAAAACCTGATTGTTGTTGTAAAGAGTTATTGGGCAGATGAGAGGAATATTTCCATGTTCTGCTACATTTCAGAGGAAAATATCGCTTTTATTTCTCCACCACATTTATCAGACAACCACTAGTTTAGACTTTACAAACAGAACATATGGTCACATTATTAAATATAGTTCATTAAACTACATAAAAGTATATACAGTTGTTCAAATAACCACAACATTCAAGTGTTTCTGTACATTACATCAATGATAGTAATGCTATATTATAAAATGTGAAATATAAGTCAGAAACTCTCGCCAAAATGCAACCATGGCAGTTTTTGTGAAAGTTCGTGTAAATGCATAATTACGACGATTGCATCAAAATCGTTATTTCTAAAACACTAAGAAGGCTCGACACAACATGAAACTTTGCTCGTAGTATCACCAGGGTCTCTACACATGAACTCGAGCATTGAGAAGATCGTTTGTGTACACAGAGTTTACTAAAAAGAATGTTTTCGAACAACTCATGTTAGCAGTTGCTTGTTCCGCTAGCCGTCATGGCAGCTGAGAAGTGTTGATTTCTGAATGCGACATAACCTGAAGGAGAGTTAATTTGACCGGAAAACAAAATACAGTAAATCTTAAAAGTGCCGCTTTCATTGTAATTATGCTTATACACAAAGGTTTGACTCGGGTACATTAAAAAAAAAGCCAAGGTCGCATTTTGGCGAGAGTTTCGCTTTAAAGGAGCAATTTAAATATAATATGGCCGACATTTTAAAGCATTCAGACGTTAATTGAGTGTGGAGAAACAACATTGTTGACATTATGTCGGGGTAGTCCACGTATTGTGATGCAGAGATGACATTAGTATGCTAACCAGCTAGCCCCGGTCTGATAGCCCCATATTTTCTTTATGTAAATGACGAGTTATACATGTGTTTCCTTACAAAACAGAAAAGTATAACTGTTGACCTTCTGATTCAAGTTTCTCTCTTCTTCTCATAAAGTCATTGTAAAACTTAATTTAAACATAAACAAAACACAGCTCACCAGAGCAGTCTTGGTTTGTCCTTCCACAATAACCTCTGGTTGGTTGAAATAATTAAAAAGAGTAACATGTGAAGATATTCTGGCTCTGCACGGCCCGCTGCTGAAGTCCAACTATCTCTCACTCCTCTCCTGCTGCACGCCTGCCATGACATCTCGTCCCTGTCAGAGCTGCTGTAAATCACCTCTGTACTTTATCCCCTGTTGTCAAACTGACCTCAGTCGGTCTCGGTGGCTGCGTTCAGTCATCCCCAACAATCCAAGAAAAAAATACAACCATCCAGGCAAATTTCAATCAGCTAATTAGCTCTACTAGCTTCACAGCTAGTAGAGCTAATTAGCTAATAGCAGCTAGTAGCTACATATGAAGTTAGCTAGAGCAAAGAGCATAGTGAGCATGCTCATCATTGGAAGTCCCACAGAATTTTAAATAGATGAAAGCTTGACAAATAAAATAACTGCAAAATCAGCCAAAAATATTTCTTAAATTTGATCCTGATCCTATTAAAACCAAGCGTGTAAAAAAGTATTAAGTCGTGACTTTTCCCTTTGCCACAAACTGACTGAACGGTTCTGAGTGAGGATATAAAGTCATATCAGCTGAACAAATACAGAACTTCAAACTTCTGACAAAAGTTATGAAACTCCAACTGAATAAATTAGATTTTGTAGAAAATGTTCCGTGAATAACAATCACATACATACAATATATTGATACCTGTTTTATTTCACCACATTTTACAGCTAAGATCTCCGAGAGCACAAACAAAAGTTATGTCTCATTCTAATATGTTTAAACCATTAGAGTCCTGATTCGGGGTTGGTTGATTGGGTAGATTATTGACTTATAACTAATTTAAAAAATGTTTTACGCCTGTCATCTCATTTGTCAGTATAACAAAAACTACAGAGCTGGCAGGAACATAAAAATATATGAAATACAGCTTATAATGACTCAGAATGTTTTTACGGGACAGTTTTATGTTCTTTTACTGGCACAAATGTTCATATTCATACGCACAAATACAGCAGAAGGATGTGAGTAATAAAACTATGAGGCTGATCTTCTGAGCCTGTTTCCAGATAAATGACTAAAGTTTTGTCAGTTAAATTATAAAACAGACGACGAACGAGCATTTGCCGTCAAATAAGGAAAAGCCATGAAGTGTCAAAGTGAAAACTAATGTTTTCCTCCAGGAACTTAAAGTTTTTCACATCGTTGTTAGGAGACTTTTACTTCAGTGAAGGATCTGAGTTCTTCCTCCTCCTCTGGTGTTTTTACCAGGATGACACTCCGCCTGCTGAATCCACAGTGAGCTGATTTTTTCAGCGGGCCGCGCTTCAGCCCGAAGTCACAGCCCAAATATCTGTTTCACAATCGGCTTCTGTTCTGTGATTCACAAAATTCCTCCCCAGCTCCGGCTCCCTGCCGCTCACACACATCTTCAAGTTTTTCATCTCTGTTATTTTCTCAGGGCTGAATGTCTTTTCAGCATAGGTCCCTTTTGCTGCTGTACACCCACACACCCATAGCAACACGTTGTCGTTTCTTGGTAACCACATTTACGCAATGAGTAAAGAAAATTGAAGGTAGAGTAGGCATGGATAAGGTCTAGATGGAGCCTTATATAAATCCGTCCAAGGCTCTCATGTAACCCAGTTTGTCGGCTGAAGTTTAGTTTGTTTGAAAGACGGAGAAAGATGAAGATGTCGCTCAAGTGCACCTGAACCTCCACGCGGGGAACATGCGGTGTCGCACATCTGCACGTCGTATTTTTAATTACACTCTTGTTAACGCTGGCTGACATGTGACCCAGTATCCTGCCGGCTGAGATACCCTGCGCTTCGTTCCCCGGGTGTTGGTGGAGATTACGCTGACCCGCAGTAATGAACATGCCCAGCAGTTGAACCTGTAATTGGACCAGACTGATAAGCTAATTATTTCCAGAGCTAACAAGAAACGGCTGCTGCTGTGTATTAGAGGGAGGACGATCCAGAGAGCGCCACACATGTGAGCTCCTGTGTGGTGTGTGCAGGTCACCTGAGGCCTGACGAAGGTTCATGTTTAAAATAACAGGACGGAAATCCTGCAGGATTTATGTCTAAATGATGAAATCCAATAAAAAACTCATTATGTTATCAGAGATTAAAACATCAATGCCTCCGGATTTTTAGCCTTTCTGATGGCGTTGGTTAGTCGGTCCATCACTTTGGTCCCGTTGGACCGGATGGATCCAATTATTGGATTGATTTGCATGAAACTTTGTTCAGATATGTTTGGTCCCCAGAAGATGAACCCTAAATACGTTATAGATTTTTTTAAGGTAATTGTGCCGTAACAAACAAGGTGTGTATATAGGACTAAAACAAAACAAACTAATCTAGAAGAAAAGAGAGCCACTAAAGAAAAAACTAACTAAACTATCAGAAAGGTGAATTCAGACAAACAAAGACTAAACTTGTGCCGACACCCACCTGCTACCCATCCCTCGTCTTTTTGTGGTTGTTTTGTGTCAATTTGTGGTTGTTTTGTGTCTTTTTGTGTCAATTTGTGGTTGTTTTGTGTCTTTTTGTGGTTGTTTTGTGTCTTTTTGTGGTTGTTTCGTGTCTTTTTGTGTAAATTTGTGGTTGTTTTGTGTCTTTTTGTGGTTGTTTTGTGTCTTTTTGTGGTTGTTTGGTGTCTTTTTGTGGTTGTTTTGTATGTCTCTATGGACATTTTGCGTCTTTTTTGGTGGTTTTACATCGTTTTGTTTCGTTATTTTGCATGTTTTTGTGTCAAATTTGTGAATTTGTGGTTGTTTTGTGTCAATTTGTGGTTGTTTTGTGTCTTTTTGTGATTGTTTTGTCTCAATTTGTGGTTGTTTTGTATGTCTCTATGGACATTTTTCGTCTTTTTGTTTGTTTTACATCGTTTTTTTCATTATTTTGCATCTTATTGTACTTATTTTGCACCTTTTTTGTGTCAAATTTGTGAATTTGTGGATGTTTTGTGTCAATTTGTGGTTGTTTTGTATGTCTCTGTGGACATTTTTCATCTTTTTTGGTTGTTTCACATCGTTTTTTTCGTTATTTTGCATCTTTTTGTAGTTATTTTGCAAGCCTGGTGTTGTTAACTAGTTCAAGACCTGTTTATCCAAAGATTACAGGTCATACTGAAGATTTGCCTCATACTGTATGTAAGTAATAGTAATTAAAATATCACAACAATAAGATTCTCCTATTGGTTACCTAGATAAGTGGTTCCTGACCTTTTTTTGATATCGTTTTGTCAAATAAATGAACTTGGTTGGGAAACACTGTCTCCAAAGTCAAATCTGATTTACAGCCAGTGTAAGATTTTTATTCCAGGCTGTGTGCTCCGTGTTGTTATAGAGGGAGATATCGGAGTCTACCTTTAGTTTGAGCGCAGAGATGTTGCCATGGAAAGAGTTTGTAACATGATTTGCATCACAAAGTCCATGCAATTATGTGTCTGTAACAGCCAGTGGGCATTGAATCCAGACTCGAATGTGTCACGGCTGTTGTTGCTCTCTGACGTGATTGTTTATGTCGTATTGTGTAATTGTCCTCTGCCTCTGCTCGGCCTCTCTCTCCGTATATATTTATATATAACCAGAGGAGAGAGCTGCTTCCAGCCTCATGCCCTCACTAATTTACACTCCCTAATCACCCGGCCCTCTTTGTATTGTGCAGCCTGTTTTTTGATGTCCTACAGATTCCACTGCCTGCTCTTTTCGTTAATGAACTAATCTCAGCGGCTCGGGGGGGATGTGGGTGGAGGGAAATGACACTCCAGCTCGCTCTTTCATTCATAAATATAATACCTGCATTGTGGTGTAGTGGACGGGGAGGTGTGAGAGCTTTTTGTAATGCAATAGGAGGAGATCAAAGGGAACGGATTGCTGCTCCATCATGGCCTCAGACTGAAGGGGCAAAACCGGATTTCATAAGGTGTGTCCGCCATCTTTGTGTTCTGTCTGCACTCTGGGCCCTTCGCCTCGCCTCTTCCGGTCCCACGCCTTCCCCGCTGTGGCCTGCAGGGCACGGCTTGCCCAGAAATGAGATCATACCGGACCAAAGGTGCCAAGAAGAAGAAGAAGAAAAATGAGGCCCGGGCGCTCCAAGACTCCCCTCTGCCGCCCCAAACACTCCTCCCACTCTGTGTCTGTGTGGGCAACGCCACACTACAAACACACACTCTCCAATGTAAACACACACACACCCACACCCTACATACACACACGCGCACAAACACAACAAGAATCATGCAGATTTCATTACTACGCTTTCACACACACACACGCAGACACACTGCCAACTGTGTCCATGGACAGATTACGAGACAACAGGCACCTGGACGCAGACGTGTAAAAGCCCCCACAACTCGAAACACAAACACAAGAGTCACACACTGAAACACACGATCGACTGCAAACGTGTTTGTCTCTGAGATAACATATTGTCTTTTTGTCTATCTTTAGTAGTTTGGTGTTTATTTTTAGTTGCGCTGCTTCTCTTTGGGCTTTTTGCATCTCTTTGTGGTCGTTTTGTGTCACTCTGAGGACATTTTGTGTCTCTGTGCATGTTTTGCGTCACTTTGTGGTCATTTTTGCATCTCTTCCAGCCGCTTTGCGTCTCGTTCTGGTTGGTTTGCATCTATTTCTGGACATGTTTCATCGCTATACAGGCTTTTGTCTGACTTTGTGCTCGTTTTGCTTCTTTTTGTGGTTGTTTTGCTTCTCTGTGGACGTTCCATGTGCCTTGTGTCCTTGTGCATCCCTTAGTGATTGTTGAACATATCTTGAGTTTTTTTTCTGCTCTTTGTTGTCAATTATGCATCTCTTTCGCTTTTTTTTTACCTCATCCTGGTTGATTTCTCTCTTGCGGTCTTTTTTTTTTTGTCTTTGTGGTCGTTTCACGCCTCTCCGTGAACATTTTGTGCCTCTTTGTGGTCTATTTTGTTTCTCTTTTGCTGCTTTGCATTTCATTCTGCTGGGTTTGTATCTATTCTAAGTCAAGTTGCATCTGTTTATGGACATTTTGCGTCTCTTTGCGGATGTTTTGTGGATCTTTACAGTGAGTTTTGTACATTTTGCAGGTGAATCCCCTCGCAGCCCTCAGTATGTGCCCAGTAGGCCCGTTCAGCAATCCATCCATGACAGTGTCATCCGATTTCAGTCAGGTATTCCTTCTGTGCGTATGCCTACAGGAAATGCCAGGGAAACCGCTACACTCCCCTAATGTGAAAGCACACACACCTCCTACCCTACTGCACTCTTCAACACCACCACCAGGCTGTCATCTTTGTTCTCCATCATCACAGGATGCCAAGTTATGCAAGAAAAAGTCTGCACTACAACACTCAGTATTTCAGAGCTTGGAAACTCTTTCGTACGCTGCAGTTGCTGCGAAACTATTATTTGTGAAAAGTAGACAAAGTTGCTATCACTTTTTTTTCCCCCTCCCACAGGTGTATGATGAGTTCATGGGAAACAAGAGAAAATGTAGGTTCAGTCGTCAATTAGGTTATAAAACCAACACTCTCTCCTCAGGTTGCTGCTATTCATGGACTTCTGCCGTGTGAGGAAGATGTGTGTGATCTGCTGCCTCCTGGCGGCTGAACACCGGCTGCTCCGATTACATAAAACCGAGCTGTGTGTGTGAGTCATCACCCCCCAGTGAGGACAGATGGGAGGTGTGTGTGGTGTGTTTGTGTGTTTGTGTGTAGGACGGGGCGGAGCGAACAGCAGTGGACTGTGAAATAAGGGCTTTCCCCTCTCTCTCTCCTTTTTTTTCTCCCTCTCTCTCTCTCTTTTTCCTTAGTTTTTTTTTTTTTGTGGGTCAGGAGAATCAGTTACAACACAAGTGAAGTGCTGTGACAGTAAAAATAGACCAGAAGGCTGCAGAGCTTCAGTCTTGTGTAATCTAAACTGCAGACATTTGCTGCCTTCCCCTCCCTAATTTAAGGACTTTAAGAAGATTTACTCGGCTTCTCCCTGTCACAAAAATGAAACGTTTATAGATAATTAGAGATGAGGATGGAAATCAGAACGAGGAATTGGTATTTCTGTCTTCATCTGTATGTTCCTGACATGCTGCTCAGCTCAGAGATCCCCGGGCTGCGATTTGAGAGCGTTTTTAGGGAGGAAATCATGATGTTAGCTTGTTGTTGTTGAGCCGACGATGACACAGAAAGAAGCAAATATATTGTGCAACGGAGGGCTGCGCTGAGTGTGTGGGTGCAGATAAAGGGGGGGTGGTACGGGGAAGCTCGAACACCGGTTACCCCGCAGACTACCCTGTTCTCACGACTTCATATATAAACCACTCTTTTTTGTCTTTAGTGAAAAAAAAAGGAGGGAGGGGAATGACTAACTGAGCAGCTAGAAAACAGGGATGGTGTTCGACAAATGAACAGGCAGTATGCATATGTCTGGAGCAAATTTATGTCAAATTTGGGCCGTAGCGTGTTAGAAAATAGTACAAATGAACATTTTGACTACAAAGTGATGTAGCCAGGAAGCTCTCTTGAGGCGGACAACAGTCTAAAAGTCAAAGATAGATTTAGTTTATGATGATAGAAAGCAGCCGATCCTCACAGCAGAGAAGCTGGAATCAGCAACTGTGTTTCTTGAACGTCTCATATTGTAGAAAGTGAGATTGGTGCATGTTTTGACTATAAAGCAGCTCTCCATGCTACATACTGTAAATACTGTGCGAGTATCAAACATGCTCCAATGCCAACACAGCGTGAGGGCAGTTTGTGAAATAGTAACGTGTATGATTCATGTTCATGGACACAATCGTGTCCATTTACATGAATCATAAAGGTGAAAAATATCTTTTCCTGACTTTAACCAAAGTGCTTTTGTTGGATAAATCGAACCACAGACTGGATGTGAGCGCTGAATTCTGATGTGAAAGTCTTTGACTTGTAAGGACTTCTGTAAGGTTGTGATGTCACAACTATACAGCCACTGTATATTCATTCCTATGAAAGCCGCTCCATGGGGAGTGAAGCCAAAATGGCTCCACTTCCCAGCTATAATGTTACTATGAGACGTCTGCTGACCGGCTGAGCGCCCGGCTAACTTGATTGGGGATAAAGTAATTTAATCGTGCGGCTTTTCCAGACCGAATGGCTCTATCTATGATAGTGAAAGTCGTTTTGCGGGCGATGTGACGCTCGAAATAATGTATCAACCATTTTATAGATGCTTCTTTCACAATGTAAGCTTACGGGAAAAAGTTGTTGTGTTTATGCAGATTGGCCACAACGAATCTTAAATATCGACAGAACAAGAAATTTTTTTTGTTTTTTACTATTAAAGTATGCTAACATTTTCTAGCAGACACCCAAAATTTTAACCTGATAATTAGCTAAATATTGGACCTTTAATTGGCCAGTCATCTCAGCTCTAGTGGATGCTGCAGGGGAAAAACACCCTGTAAGAAGTAGGAATTATCTTCACTGTGACACAGAGAATAAAAGGTATATTGTTTTATTTGGGTTTAAATCTTAGACAAAAACAAAACAAAACACAATCAGCAACGAGACAAACCTACAAAAGGCAGTGAGGGAGAGCTTGCACATGGGAATGAACGGTGGAGGGTGAAGGAGGAGTCGGGACGCTGAGGTCTGGTCTGAGTGGTTACTGAATCATGTCTGTCAACGGGGAAACGGAGCCGACGAGAATGAAGTGACAAACAGAGCGGAACCGAAAGATAAGAATGTAAACCGGTGAAAACAGATTAATATGGATGTGGATCGCTCCACATGAAGGGAGACGGGGGAAGAAAAAAAAAATGCCTGGCAGGTTTGTTATCACCCTGAACAGATGTAAGGAAAAGAAATCCCGTCAGATCAGAGCGGTGTTAAATACAACGCAACGGTAAACATGATGTCCCGACACTTTAAACACAAGGGAACAAGTTTGACTGGACTAATTGTTTTAAGGCTGTTATCTGCGAGACAATAATGTTTATGTATACTTTATCTTATGTATAATCTTACATGTAATATGGTGGGCTGACAGAAATGTGAGGCTTTCTTTGGAAGTAGAGTGTAACATCACAGTGACTGGTTGCATTGACCACTTTTGTTTTACAGCTTCATTTTTTGCATCTCTGTTTCTCCTCTCTCTCTCTCAATCTCTCAATCTCTCTCTGTGTCCCTCCACTCTTCTTCTTCTTCTTTTCTTCTTCCTCTTCTTCTTCTTTAGAAGGTGTGTGGCCCCACGTAGATGGAGAGTCGGAGGGCGGAGCTGGTCTGGTAGCTGCCCTGGTAGCTGAGCAGAGGGTTAACCGACACCATCTCCAGGTCCAACGTGTACTCTCTGGGCCCCGACACGGCGCGGGCCAGCACCAGCATGGCGCTGATGTTATTGATTTGCTGGAGAAGACAAAACAAATGTCACTGAGCACATTCGCACAGCAGATCCTGATCAATACCACTCACATGTGCATACAATAAAGGTCCAGTGTGTAAGATTCAGGAAGCTAGATCGGCATGAAGGTAATATGAAACTAAGAATTGTGTTTTTGTAACCTTACAATGAGTCTTTTGTGTCTACAGAGGAACAGGATCCTCTTCCACAGAGTCCACCATGTTTTTCTACAGTGGCCCAGAATGGACAAACCAAACACCGGCTGGAGACACTGAGGCTGAGGTGAAGCTGTTCATTTGTGAGCAATCTGCAAACACACCGCTAGTTGCCACTAAATCTTACACAGAGCTTGTAATTGAAATATAAAGCTACGTCCAACAGTTAGCTTAGCTTAGCTTAGCTTAGCTTAGTTTGCCACAAAGAACAGAAAAAGGGGAAAATAGTCAGTTTGGCTCTTCTCAGTTTATATTGTTTATCCGAGAGCTTCGGAGGTGCTGATAGGTGGAGTTTGGTTTCCTTTGAGATGTGACTGGTTGTCATTTGAAGAGGTGCAGATGGAAAGCAAAGTTTATGACCCTCCTGTGAGCTTTCCATTTAGAAAGTGTATCATGTTTTACAGACTCACTGCTCACTCTGACTGACTGTGATGCAACAAAGTGGTTATTTTATAACCGTATGTTAAGTTTCTGAGCCTGAGCCATGAATTGTTGTAAAGATTGGCAGATAACAAGTTTAACTAAGTCTGCTTTGAAAAACACAGTTAAACAGTTTCATAAAGTCGGACACGTGGAATTGTTTGTTTGTCTGAGAAGTTCTATTTTTGTTTAATTATTCAAGCATTGTCTTTTGCTAGTTATCTATTTATTTCCTTACATATTTAGTTTGCATAGTTAGTATTTTGTTTTGTTTTTGTTTTGGGTAACAACTTATAACTTACTATATGATAGAAGGGTCAGAGGACCAGAGCACAAAGAGGCATGAGGAATGTGATTTTTTGTTTTTTGTTTGTTTGTTACCTTCTGGAAAATAAGCCATTAACACCGACGGAACTTTGAAAGAACAATAACTTCTTATTCCTGCTTACATTACAAGCCCACGGTGCAAACGTGGCCCTTTGATTTCAAGTTTGAAATACAATACAATGTTTGATTTTGGTTTTTTAGCAAAAAACAAACATCTACAGCTCGTTTGACACTCACGCTGATCAGCTTTTAGTTTATTCAGCCATTATAGCAAGAATGAATTTGATAAGAAGCACTGATATGACTGAATCAAACACTATTTTAGTCCTCACAGATATTACCCCTCACTCAGATTAAAGATTTTCTCAGCAGTTGCATAAACAACTTGAACAAAACCATCACACTCTCCTCTCTCTGTAACAGCTCTCACCCTGATGTAGAAGTCTCCGTTTTCGTCACCGGAGCGGATGCGGAAGGTGTTGTACGCTCCGGGAGAGACACTGGTGGCCTGAATCTGGAAGATGTCGGAGGGGACGGAACGCTCCGAGGTGATGCTCATGTAGCGGTGGACGATGGAGAAAGGCAGATCTCGACAGAGGGGCTTGTTGACGGGACACACACAGCGGCTGCACACACACACACACACACACACACAGAGGATTAAACCAGTTGAATTGTGGAAATGTTTGGTGCAGGAAATCATTTAAAGTAGTTCATGAATCAGCCAGCAGAGGGAGTAAGATGACTGATGAGAGAAACTCAAGCAACTATTGAACAGTAGCCATTTTTATCTCAATGTTTTTCTAAAAGACATTTAATATTAAATCATCTGGGATATGTTAATGTTGACCCACACCTGTTCCCAATCCAACACTTGTCCACTCTGTAATAGTGTTCTTACTGGAGCGTGCTCAAAAGAAACGTCTGGACTCAAACGTGGAAAAAGTAATTGGTGTAATCTCGCCGTTCGAGCCATACTCAATACAGGGGCTGATTATATTCTAAACTGATGGCCAGCACATATTTCACTAAGTGGGAAAAGGTGTGCGAAAGTGTGTGTTTGTGTACGAGCACACACGACCTTTCACGAGGTGTCACTCACTTCTCAGACACTTGGACGTAAGGGTCCTGGCAGCGGTTTGAGTCCACACACTGGTACCGCCCGTGGATGTTCACACAGGTCTGCGTGTCGGTGCACTGATGTTCACCTGTTTCACACTCGTTTATATCTGCGGGAGAAGAAGAACGGCCTCAGAATCGAACAGGAACAGGACAGAAATAGACTGCTGTCTAAGAATGATTATTGACTCAGTGCGTGCGTTTGTGACTCTGAAAGCACAGAGAGGTAGGTGTTCGGTCTTTGGGAGGAAATGGAGGCGGGCGTGCTTACCCTGGCATAGTCTGGTGCCTTGCCGCTGGTATCCTTCTGGGCACACACAGGAGAACTTCCCTGGTTCGTTGACACACTGGTACTGGCACAGGTAGCTGGAGTAGCTGCACTCGTCGATGTCTGTCAAGAAACAAGGTCAGGTTTTATTTTTTTGTCCTCGCTGGAATGAATCCTTTACAGACGGAGCGGGTCTCTTACCATTACAGGCAAAGCCATCAGGCCCGAGCTCGTAGCCCTGATCACAGCGGCAGAGGAAGGTGCCGTACGTGTTGTAACACCTCTGAGAACAGGGGGCGCCCATATCACATTCATTCACATCTGAAGGGAGAGAAGGTCGATTTTATGGTGTAAACACAAAATGCTGCGCGTGACTAATTTCAAAGAGCAAACACACCCAGAAAGACCTTTGACAGTTTCTGGACCAAAAACATGAAATGAATGCAGAAATCAGAAGAATAGCTTCCCATTAAAGTAAACACTGTGAGCACAAATTCTCTCAATCAGCTTGTTGTTGTTAGCGAAGGGGCCCCGAGATGGGAAACGCTGTTTTCTGTTGCAACAGTTTTTCATTTATTCACGAAAGATCTGTTTTTTCTCACTGGTTTTAATCGAGACGGTCTCTGTCGTAAAGAGATAATGTCTCGTACTCTACGTCCATCCAACGGTCATGATTTAGCATTATTGAATCAATATGTGATGGCAGGCGTTGGATTGTTGCTAACTGATCAAAACAACAACTGAACAGATAAGAAAAGTTCTTTCTTAAGCACAAGAAGCCTCTTGGATGAGATGTGAAGCGTCTCCAAGAAACTGAAACACGTCTAACAAGTTTGATCAAAATTGATAAACTGGAACTCGTCTTTTTTTATTCCGTGTATTCTTCAAACAGGCTTCCCTTCACTTCGCTACACAACCCAGCCCCAGAGGTCTACCGCTCACCCTAACCAATTAGTTTTGGTGTCTTAACCTTCACATTTGGAGGCTGTATCACATGTAGCAGGCATTCTTTGTAGATGCTGCGTATCGACAGATAGGCCAACTTGTCCTGGTCAAAACCTGCCACCTACATAACCCACGATGAATCTCAACCACTGATGGAAGTTCAGTTTTGTTATGCTAATAGTGTCTAAAGTAACAGATATAAGGACTGCAGGGAGTCACTTCTTTCTAACACCACATCCCCAGATTTTAATCGTCATTTTCAAACTTGTAGTCTTGATCCAGAACCAACACTGACTCGTGTACGTCCCTTGAGCGCCCTCTAGAGCCACAAACAGCTTTAAACACCTTTTTTTTCACCTATGGAAAGACTTTAAAGAATAAATTCACCCGAAAGTTTAAACTTCAGTCATTATCTATTCACCATCGAGCCGATGGACAGTCAGGTGAAAACATTTCTGGAGCTTCACAGCAAAACAGTTTTACAGCATTCTCCTAAATAACTGAAGTAGATGGCGACTAGCTTAGCAGCTCCAGTGAAGATTTCTGCTTAAAAAAGGGTGTCGATAACATCTTTTTAAATCAATTTGTGAATCTCAGGTATTCCAGAAACTTGGAATATGCCGGACAAGCTGTATGGAGCCATTTAATCTTTTCTTTCAGTTGTCCTTGTAGCTCCAGAAATGCTTTGAAACTTCCCTTTGACTTTCCATCAGCATGGAGGTGAGTAGATAACGACTGACTTTGATTTATGGTTAAACTGTTCCTTTAAGATTTCCCAACCACATCATTTTTAAAGGTGTTAACTCTTGTCAGGCACTTCACAAACCCTGAGTCAGGCTTCTGTCAGGTTGAATCTGATTGGAAGCTATCAGTCGAGCGTTCAGACCTTTTTGCCTTCTGGCTACAAAAGTTTGAGTCTTAAATCAGTAGCAGAAGGCGTCACTCACCGATGCAAGAGCGGTTGTTTCCTGCCAGCTGGAAACCAGGTTCGCACTGACAAGAGAAGGAGCCGGGGACGTTGACACAGCGATGCTGACAGTACCTGTACCTGCACTCGTCGATGTCTAGGAGAGAGAGAAAGAGAGGGACGTTCAGGTCAGTCTCCAACTTCATCCAAACATTTCTCTGATTTGTCATATTTAAGCCCGAAGACAGATAGATGCAGATGATCTCACCAATGCACTCGGTGCCAACCTTGCGGTAGCCGTCCGGACACTGGCAGGTGAAGGCCCCCAGTGAGTTGATGCACTGCTGACTGGGCTGGCAGTCGTGCTCGTCTCGCTCACACTCATCGATGTCTGCGTTTTTGTGAGGGGGACGAAGCGAAACAGGGACACACATGTCAGAATGTGGTTATTGTGAGCAAACACACCATCATTCAGCCTGACAGGAAGATACAGCGTTCCTGTTGGAGGGCAGACGACGGCCGCTCCGTTCATCCTCATTTGCACCCGACAGCTGAAAATATCACATCGTGTTGAATCATGTTTGCTGTCTCATGCAGGCTGATGAACGCCCGTCCACCCCTCCAGCGGGGCTAGGCTTCTCGCCGCAAGTCCGGTTCTTAAAACACAGCAGCTGCTCTCGTGTGAAATCTTCCAAATTCCTTCACTGTCTGTCTGTCTGTCTGTCTGCCCCCCTGGACTCATACTCACTCACACCCACACAGATTGCACCAACATGCTGCCTCCAGCCTCAACACCTGCTACGGCCACCTGTCCCTCGCAATCTGCGGCCGCCGACAATAAATTTACACAATCACACACACATAAACATGCTTAATGATCTTCTCATCCTGTGGCCACCTGTCCACCTCCACCCCCCGGACCCTACAAACCAGACACCCACCCACACAGCTGTCTCCCTGCGACTCGTAGCCCAGAGGGCAGGGATTGGTCACGGTGGGCGTGATGGCGGGTTCTGGAGCTGGGAAGACTTCCGCAGTGTGTGGAAGGCACAGGTACCCTCCATAGTGGTTGTAGCACTTCATTTGCCCTTTGCAGGCATCTGGAATGGTCTCACACTCGTTTATGTCTGATGGGGGAACACAGAGACGGAACTTTAGGGGCTAAAAACCCACCGGATGATCAAAAACTGTGACTGTATGTGAGAATAAGGTGGTGCGATGGAACCAAACGCAGGTAAAAAAGGGACATTTTACCTTTGCAGTGCTCGGTCTGAGCGTCCCAGTGATACCCATCTGTGCATTCCTGCAAAGAGCAGCAGAGAGAGAAAAGGAAGTGTGAGGAAATGATGGAAAGAAAGATGTGAACAGGCCCACTGAGCCAAGGAGTTGCATAATGTATTCATAATACATAATAAATCCCCAGTAGTAGGATATGAAAAAAGACGCTGAGGGATAGAGAGACTTGTTTCCTCCGGGCCAAAAAGACAAGAAGTCTGCTGCTTATAAAGGATTTGTGACATTTTTAGCTGCTCTCCGTGCGCCAAATGTCACTTCAAAAACACCGAATCTAAGGCCACTGTTTGGAAAAAAGGGTCATTATTATTGCGGAAAAAATACTGCAGCTGTGAGCTGCATGGAAAGAAAAACGCAAGGCCTGAAGAAACATGGAATTAAAACTAAAATTACCCCCAGCTATGACTGCTATAAAATGTTGGCGAGGGGGGAGAACGGCTGTGGAATATTAAAAAAGAGAGGAGAGAGAAGGCCAAGATTTCCACACACAAGAAAAGCAGTAATATCAGCTGAGCCGTGTGATATATATAGTGAGAGAGAAAGAAGGATGCAAATAAAAAGAAAGGAGTAAGGGAGGAGAAGAGAAGGAGGGAGAGCGGTTCGTCCATCCTTACCGTGTAGGTGTCACTTTCTTTCGGTGGCTGCGAAATAGCGCTGCGGAGGAGCACGGACACACATATGCACACGCACAAGACTGACACACAAGCGCCCTGCATACTAATAGACTAATTTGTGTGTTGAGGGGGGGCTCGGGTCAGGAACACACGTCAAACATGCACACGGACACACACGCATGCACACACACACACACACGCGCACAAACACACACAGCTATCAGACAGGTAGATGAGAGAGGCAGCCGACGTTGTGATGTTCAGAGCAGCCAGGAAGTGGTTTCTGTGTTTCTGAGAGAGAGAGAACGAGAGACAGAGAGGAAACGACAACGTTAGAAAACTCAGAAACTAGTTCTGTTCAGTCTCACACACCGGTGCTGTGAGCTGTCCCCTGCAGCTGAAACGGATAAATCAACTTTCAAGCCAATTTTTAAGTAGTCAGCGAGAACACAAACAGTTCGCGTCCTGGACTCGGTTCGCTGTTTGTCAACCAAACAGTCTCCCCTTGATCGCAGCGGGAATAAATGGAATGAGCGAGCGTGCCAGGTGAAAACATAAACATCGTGACGTTCTCCATCCTTGTGCTGAAAATAACAGAGTCAACATCACAGAATAACTTTCATATTAGCTGCTCACAGAAAGCCCTCTGTGTCTGCGAGACTGGCAGACTGCAGCCCGGTGGAATGATCGTCTCGCTGAGTGCCGCCTCCAGAGGTTCAGTTTTACTGTGTATCGCAGCATCACGCATAAATCCTGGCTATTACTCGCATATTTTACGAGAGCCTTGTAAAGAGATCTCGTGCTCAGCTGCTTCACTTACTTAGATAACTGTCCTCCCGTGCAGATGCTGTGTTGTGTTGTTTGACATACTGGAGGCCTGAGAAGACATCTGTGGCGGACGGAAACTAAGTAGTCGTCCATTTACTCAAGTACAGCACTTAACCACAACTGCTAGATATTTTACTTTTCCTGAGTATTTCCATTTTGCAATACTTGTCTTGTGCTCATAATGTTGAAACTGAAACTAGTTTTTTACTTCAACTATTGATAATACTCCAGTAGACTTGTGAATGTTAGACGTGCACTTGTAATGAGGTTTTTATACTGCAGTATTGCTACTTAAGTAAAGGATCTGAGTACTTCGCCCCCCGCTGCTCTCTCCTTTCCACCATGTTCTGTAAAACTGTAGCATATTTGTGCGGTAGATTCGTAGTGAATTATGTTTGCGGAGTCTTCTGATGGGACTGGGCTTTTCTCCCAGCAGAGAAACAATCGGTCTTCAGTTTATGTTCCTGGAGAGAGGCTATAAGTGTTTAAGCTAAACATAAACAAATCACCTATTCCGGCTCCTGCTGACTGAGCGCTCGGAAAAGGGCCGGCCGATTCAAGGAATTAAGCAAAAAAAGAAAAAAAAGAAATTGAAGCAAGTGTTGTGTAA
Organism: Diplodus sargus; assembly: GCA_903131615.1. Taxonomy (NCBI): domain Eukaryota; kingdom Metazoa; phylum Chordata; class Actinopteri; order Spariformes; family Sparidae; genus Diplodus; species Diplodus sargus. The sequence continues at coordinate 4,165,103 of CAEMYA010002105.1, forward strand.
AGTCCACGAGCTCCAGTTAAAGTACATGACAGGAAAGTTATAATCACCGCCTGTCTACGTGCACAGACACACACACAGTCTGATGTAAACTCCTGAGGCCACAATTCCAGCCAATGCTCATTGGTTGATTTCGTTTTGAGACAAACAGAAGGCCGCAAGGTGACGTGGACACCCTCAAATACTTGATGGATGACATCACGTGCCATTTGTGACCTTTTGCGTGGTGGAAAGCAGCAAAACACGGCTTCACCCTGTCAGCCCAGACGGTAACGCATACCACGGCGCAATCAGACGGCCGCAGTACGTGACCTCTCGGAATTGGCCCAGCGACGACTTACAACCAGCAAGAATGTGACCGAAACCACCCAAAAACAAACTGACCATCGGTCCGGGGTCCAGTCACTCACTGGCTACTGAGTGTGGGCAGCAGGGATGCATGGGTGTTGTCCCACTGCCGCTGGAGATCAAGTGGCGGTGGACCTCTGGAATGCCCGTGGCAAGGATGTGGGAGCCAGTTCCCAGCTGGGATGCCCTGCCGTGGCAGTGGTTCCCAGAGTATCAGGTTCTGGGAAACCCCCCGTGGATTCACATAAGAGGATAGCTGGTGCCAAACCTCCAGCCACTGCTCCCGCTAACCCCTCATCGCTCCTCACTGTGTAGGAAGATGTCAGAGAACGTGGCTCAGTCCAGTAACTAATTGTCTGGGTTCTGACTGTAGCACCACATCACCGTGGTCATCGTTTATGTCATATTTCAATCAAACTGGTTGAATGTTTGTTGAGTCCAGCTTCACGAATGTGAAGATTTGCTGCCTTTTTCATGTCATGTTTGATAGAAAATGTAATATCTTTTACTTCAACACTGTTGGTCTGAAAAAACGAGACATTTCTAAGACGTCACTTCGGGCTGTTGGAACTGGTGATGAGTTTGTTGTACTACTTTGACATTTTAATATGAAACATCTCAGTATTAAACCTACTGCATCTTAAGTTAAATATTTTGTAGAGCCCAACAAATACTCGATTTTTGGGGCATTCAATGTGGATGTACTGGCCCATAAACACAGATTCAGTGGTTATCAAACCCAAAGACAAAGATACAGTGCCGGTAAAAAAAAGTATTCACCTCCATTATTGTTTCTCCCTTTTATTGCTTTTATAAATAGAATCAAATAACGTCAATTAATCAAAAATATACGTGATTGCAAGTATTCCACACATTCGAGTCAGTACCTTAAAAAGTTATAAATTAGCCTCAGCATCTTTTTCTGCATTATAAACAATCGGATAAATTGGCGATGCTGATATTGATTGATAGGCCAACTGATAATATCGGTCGGGCTGTAATATTTTGTCGAGTTGCTTCCTCGTTCAATGTTCCAACGGAGAGAAATCGATCATTTTATACGAGGTAACTTTGTGTTTTGTTTGGAGAGCGACGAAGGAAGTCGGCGAACATTACTGAACTCCCAATTAATCATTATTATAGCCCTGGCTGAAACCTCAGCTATTACTGACATACAATACCTGTGGTGTTTATACAGTACCTGTCAAAATAAAATAACTACAACCTGACATAACGACCATTTGGGGCTCTAGTTGGCCTCAGTAACAGCAGTCTGACCCATTTTTAAAGTCACACAGTCAGCACAATTTGACAAACAAGATGTCAGCCTGCTCATAAAAGTGACCACATGTGGACCAGGAAAAACACACAGTTGGACCACACGCACACATACAAACACACACGCAGCAGGACGGTCATGGGTTTGAGGTGTATACACAGCGAGCTTTGCGTTGTTCTGCTCGGCCGTGCGTGGCCGTGGAGCGGCCTGAGAACACGGTGGCCCGGCGCTCTCCAGCTGCGCTCTGTTACCGTCGTGGCCCTGAACCTGAACGTCCACAACCAAGAGGGGTCACCGTCTCACACACAGTCTCGCTCCTAACTGCTCGGCGAGGGGGAAAATTCACACACTGCTAACTGCACCGAGTCCCTCCTGAGGCCGTCTGCATGCGCGAAGGCTTTTCAAGGGCTGTGATGTATTAGTGTGTGCACACAATGTGGCACAAGATGATGAGCTGCTCTCTGGGGGGAACAGCGCTCCTTCCTGTTGGTTTTGTAATCCCACCTGAGTCATTACAGTGACGCTGGAGATGTCACATGTTAGCTATTAGGAGTGTAAACAGTGATAAAGCACGCTGTCAAATCGAAATAAGGCAGCAACCTCCACTCTCTCTGGTGTTTTCTGGGTGTATGATCCTGTCGCTGGCACCTGTTTCTCTCCCTTCACCCAGATTGTCTTGCTGTAAGTTTTCCCCCCCCTGCTGAGATTGTGACACCGACTTTTAAAAAGTTGTACAAGAGGGATGAGGTGGAAAGACTTTTGCAACATACTGTACAATAAAACATGTCCTGTGACTCACTGCCTCTCTTCCTGTCTACCCCCCTATTACAGTCTGAAACGCAGAGCCAAGAAGCAAACTACACAGACTATGGGCCACGTTATCTTGGCTCTCGCATGGAGCCAAGTGTGGCTGAGAGAGCAGAGCACAGCAGAGCAGAGCAGAGCTGCAACTGTGACGTGTAGGGCCTGTACCAGAAAAGTGGCCAAGAGGCACATCTCACCTCCGTTACTTCTCCTGAAAAACTCTAGTAAACATGATAAGGCATCCGGCAGTTTCTCTTGTTTGACACTCCTAGCGTGGATATGAGACGTTAAAGTAAACTCACGGCGAATGTTTCCGGGTTGGGTCCTGTCGTGTGTCGGCGTCCCTCTGACCAGTGTGTCCTCCTGCTGGCTGCGGTCGTCCCGGCTGAGCTGGGCGTACAGAAGTGGTCCCTTCAACTCCTGCCTGTGTGACCCTGAGAGAGTGAGTGGGGAGACCGACAGCTGGAGCAGCTGAACACATGCAGAAGGAGGGAGGGAGGGAGGGAGGGAAAGAGCAAGAGGCGAGGAAGAGAGAGAGCGAGAGAGAGAGAGAGAGAGGGACAGCCCATTCTTACCCCCCCGCTCCTCATCCCTATCTCCCCTCCCCTCTGGCCCCCTGCGCTGCCACCCTCCACTCCCCAAACCCCCTCTCGCTGACCCCCCAGGATGCAAATTCCTGGTCTGCGGCCCAAATACCAAAATTCCAAATCCGTCCAAATCGCAGGCGGCGGAACAACAACTCACAGATTCACACACTTGCCCCCCCATCTTCTTACAAAATGCCCCCTCTTACTGGTCCCACAACACACCTGGTTTCATTTAAACTAAACCCCTGCAAAAGCCCCAAGCTCTCCCACCCTTTTTT
>CAEMYA010002105.1:4178279-4189975 GCA_903131615.1 Diplodus sargus
ACCTCAAAGGAAACCACAAATATTTCTGATTACTATCTAACCGACGTGTCAAAGCGGCAGTCGGCACGAAGAGTGGCACTTCCGGAAGAAACATTCAAAATAAAACAAATGTTGTAGAGTTAAAAAACTGAGGTAAGCAAGAGTCTTAATTGTGGTTCCAAAAACACATGTTTTAATACTTCCTCCATTCCAGTGATGCGATGTATCCAAGTAGATTTACTCAAGTACTCTATTTCATTAGCCTACAATTTTGAGGTAGGCTACTTGTTCTTCTTTGCGGCTTTATACTTCGACTCCACTACATTTTGTAGGCATGTTGTACTTTTTACTTTGCTATTAATTTATTAATGTATTAATTAATTTGTTTTCTGTGTTTTTAACTAAGTTCTTACGCATTACACTTTTAATTTGAAGTGTTTTAACTGAAATTCTTACATATTGCACCTTTACTGTTAAGTGTTTTTAAATTCCTACATATTGGACCTTTAATTTTAAGTTTTTTTAATTCTTACATTTTGCACCTTCAATTCAAAGTGTTTTTAACTCAAATTCTTACATATTGCACCTTTAATGTTGTTTTCCTTTAAATTCTTACATATTGGACCTTTAATTTTAAGTTTTTTTTATTCTTATATATTGGACCTGCAATTCAAAGTGTTTTTAACTCAAATTCTTACATATAGCACCTTCAATGTTCAGTGTTTTTAAATTCCTACATATTGGACCTTTAATTTTAAGTTTTTTTCACTCAAATTCTTACATATTGCACCTTCAATTCCAAGTGTTTTTTTAAATTCTTACATATTGTACCTTAAATTTCAAGTTTTTTTAATTCTTACATATTGCACCTTTAATGTTGAGTATTTTTAGCTAACATTCTTACATATCACACCTTTAATTCTTACATATTGCGCTTCCTTTAACATTTCGCACATCGCTGCTTTTACTTTGAAGGCCGCAGAGACTGCCTTCTCGTGGTGTGCGCGCGCGCGCGTGTGCGCTTGACACGCATCTTACTGCCGAGCGGAGTCAGAGCCGTGAAAGTGGCGGAGGCGGACATTGTTGTGGTAACAGTCCAGCCCGAGAGGATGAGCGGAGATGATGCACTCATTCTGAGCGGATAGAGGTCGAGACTGGATTGTGATTTATTTTGTTTGTATGTGTTTTGTTTTTTTTAATTCTAAAGAATGAATCGGGCTTCATAAAAAAAAAAAGAGAACAGGCTGCTGCACCGTGCGGACTCATCACTGCAGCCGAGCGCGGAGCGGAGTTCATTCAGCCGAGCACAGCCTGATGAGACGATGCCAGCGACGTGAAAACCACAACATCTGCAGGGTGTTCGACCGAGGCTGCCGGGTTCAGCCTCCGTGGATCGACCGGGGCCTTCGTGCAGAGAGAGTCCAGAAGAGCTCAGCGGGCTGCCTTCAAAACACTGCGAGAGGAGGTAAAATAAGGACAGCTGTGTTCTCGGAGGCCTTCGGAGAACACAGCCTGCTGCTGCTGCTGCTGCTGCTGCTGGGAGGATGACAGATTGACATTATCGGAGAGGTTTTGCGGTGCATCTTCATTTTTTCCTACACATCATCCTCCACGGAGAACAATCAGTGGGTTAAAAAAACAAACAGGACTGAAGTCAGAGAGACTTGCAGAAGAAGAAGGGGGGGGAAAAAAGCCATCTAAATAAAGACATCACATGTTCTCTGCTATGATCTGGCCTCCGGTGCCGTCGTGATGACATCTGGATCACACTGGATGCAGATGAAGACGAGGATGTGATGCCCGAGTGTTTAAGCATCCACACACATCTCAGCGCTTTTTTAAAGAAAAAAAACATAGATTCTCAGGTACCCTCATAGGTGTTTTTAAAAACAATACAAAATGAGTACCGACGGTGAGATAATCAACAGGGAGCTGTCAAAGATGTCTGACGAGGATTTGCTGGCGTGCTCCAAAGAGGAGCTGGTGAGCCGGCTGCGTAAAGAGGAGTCGGACAAAATCTCAGCTCTCATCCAGCGAGGGCGGCTGATAAAGGAGGTGAACAAGCAGCTGCAGGGACACCTCCTCGAAATCAGGGAACTGAAGACCATCAATCAGCGCCTGCAGGAGGAGAACGTGGAGCTGCGGGACCTGTGCTGCTTCCTGGACGACGACCGGCTCAAAGTGAAGAAGCTGGCGAGGGAATGGCAGCTGTTCGGCCACCACGCAGCCAAGGTGATGCGGGAGGACCTGGGCGGCTACTTGAAAAAGCTGGCGGACCTGGAGCGCATGCAGGACGGGCTGGTGAAGGAGAACTTGGACCTGAAGGAGCTGTGCCTGGTCCTGGAGGAGGAGTGCGTGAGCAGGAGCGACTCCAGCCCGGGAGGGTCCACCGAGCTCAACCTGCCCTGCATGGTGGCGCGGGACCTGGGGGACGGGAGCTCGAGCACGGGCAGCGTGGGGAGCCCGGACCAGCTCCACCTGGTGTGCTCACCTGATGACTGATGACAGGTTGACGTCAGTAGGGGGGCTCGTCCAGCTCTAAAAAAAAAATAAATCTGTAGAGTATTATGGGTTGATGTGATTGACAGAGTCAGACAAATTGGTGCAGAAGCGTTATAGATCCTCCTGGATTTGCTGCAAAGATCTGTGTGCCACCAAGTGTTCGACTCGACAAAGAGACACGTTTTCAGGACATTTTACCAGATGATACAGCGTCTACAAAATTTTACAGTGTTTTTTCTAGCTTTGTGTTTTTTGGGGGAGAAAAAAAATAACCTCTCCTTTTTTCAGTGGTCTGTTGATGATAAAAAAAAGAGAAACAAAACAAAAAAACGAAATGGGACCAAAAAAGTGGGTCACATATATAAATTTATCTCATGCACTGGACTTAGCCTACACTGGTAGAAGCCTTGTTTTCTATTGCACTGGACAGCGTTACCATGGATCTCTTAAATCACACGATCTAAAGATTCATTTCAATCCAGTTTTGAGCCATATTTAGTCCACCGAATCTCTAATAGCACTGAAAATAGATGAGTTGTGATAAAAGAAGGCAAAAAAAAGAGAGAAAACATTGAAACTATTTGATATTTTGCTTTTTTTTTGTTTTGCTAGATGCCCAATAATGTGTAATATTTTATGCACTCTCTTCCTCAGGACAGGATTGGAGTGCCATACGTGCATGATGATTGTCACAGAATTTGTACAGGCCTGTTGAACCAGTCTGATGTGGAGGCCCCTTCAGGTTTACTGTGGGTGGGGCGGCGGATCAGACGCTGGTATAGATGTCCTTGGACCTCAACTCAGAGCTGTCACCCCTTTTTTTAAAATGAACACAAAAAAAAAACAAACAATCCAACTGGGAAAAAACTCTTTGTAACAAACTGGAAAAGGTCTAACAAACGTTTGAATGATTTCTATTCTATTCAAGCCGAGCTGTTTTAAAAATTCACTTGTGTTACATTTTTCTTATGAAGTTGTTGTTGTTGTTCGATTAGCATATCACAGATTGTTTGAGCCGGCGACGCTCGGCTTCCTCTTCTGTAACTCATGCTTTGTATTTACCCTGTAACATTAGGGATAATCTTGACTTTTGACCCCTTCTTTATCTTGATTTATCTGTATTAACTACTAACCGATTTCAGTTTAAATCATAGATAATGCACATGGATTAGAACAGATTTATTTTGTCGTTTAGCTGTTTATTGGTGGGCTATGCTCGTAGTGCATTGAAGAGCTTTAAATACAGTGGGTATGACACTTTGTGTGCTGGTCTGACCTTTTCTTTTTTTGTCGCGTGTTCGACTTTGCAGGAACAAGCATTTACATTTAAATGACACACAGTGAAGGATTGATTTCTCCGCACTTGTTGTTGTTGTGACCTTCGTGTCCGAACTGGCCGGCGCTTGATTGATGTTCCCTTCATGTCATACAGACTGACTTTATGGATGTTCATCAGTTTTATTTTTGGATCCCTATTTGCACAGTCTGGAGAGCTGAAGAGGGCAGTAATGCTTTTACCCACTTAGTGATGTGCAGGCGTCCTCTGACAGCAGCACACACACACACACACATGCAATCACACACCACACACACATTTTTTTTTTGCTCTCCAGCGCTCAATCTGACTGTCGTTCCATCTCTGTTTCTCTCTCTAACCCCATTTTAGCAGAGCAATCCAATGCCCTCTGAGCCATGTATGTATTAGCAAGAGATTCGCTTCAGTTTGGGGAAATTGAGTAACAGAGAACACAGTGTTCATAGTCGAGGAACACTGAGCGGTCAGCAGAGTTTGTCAGCACACACTGCAGTACATCAAGTCCTTCTGAAGGTTTAAGTTCACGGAAATTCAAAACATTCATCCGTCGTCTACTCGCTGGAAAGTCCGGTGAAAGTTTCACAGTCCACAAAAAACATTTCTGGAGCTTCACGGCAAAACAGAGCTTCAGGATTCTCCTAAACAAGTGAAGAAGATGGGGACTTGTTTAATATTACGAAATATAAAATGACTTCATACAGCTTTTCCAGCTTAACCCAAGTCTCCAGAAGCCCTGAGATCCCAAATTAATTTGCTAAGACGTTATTTACAGCCTCGACATGTTAGCTTAGAGGCTAAAAATGACGTATTTTCAAATCAATTTGGGATCTCCAGGCTTAAGGAGACTTGGATGTCGTCGTAGAAGCTTTCTACATTTTAAAACAAGTCCCCGTCTACCTCAGTTGTTTAGGTTTACGGTGAAGCTCCAGAAATGTTTTGTCACCTGACTTCCCATCAGCACGGTGGTGAGTAGATAATGACTAAGTTCTCATTTTTGGGTAAACAGAGCTGCGTCTGACGATAATTTTCATTGCTCATTAATCCGCTGACCATTTTCTCGATTCGTTGATTAGTCATCTGGTTAAAAGTGATGATGGAAAAACCTCGATGAGTGTTTCCCAAAGACCAGGATGACAAACTGAAATGTGTCGATCTGTCAACAACCAAAAGATATTCAGTTTTTAGTGCCAGACAGGAGCGAGGAAATGAGAAAACATTCACATTTAAGAAGCTGGAATCACAGAATTCTGACCGATTATTCAGCTGGAATGGCAATCGGTAGAGTGCATACCTCAGCCAAGGCCCAACCAACCACTTCTATACTCACTCAGAGATACCAGCCACCTTAATAACTGAAATTTTTCATCAATATCCATGTGACAAACACCGGATCTCACAATGGTTACAATTTGTATCAGTTTCACTCAGCAATCACCTTTTATGCCATATGTGAGCGGATAGTAGTGTGAAACAGAAACCTTCCCGCTTTCTCTCTATACTTTATGTCATCATATGTCTCTGTGAAAGACTTGGGTCATATTTTCCACTACGGTTTGAAAGATGTGACTTTATGCACGTTCTCAAATGCCATGATCCCAGAGCCTCTTTCTGCTCGGCTGACAGACAGCAACGGTGGCTAACGTTAGTTTAGAAACGGAATCCGCTAACATAAACTAACAACCGGCCTCCAGAACAACACAAAGCCTCTTCAAAGAAAAAAAACCCTCGATCCGCCCCCTTCGTCCAGATCCACTCCAAAAGTTGCAGGGGTCTGTTCTGGGCTGAGACTCGTCCCCCATCCAAGTTTAGTGGAAATCTGTTCAGTAGTTTTTGCGTAATCCTGCTGAAAAAACCAACAATCAATCGGACGCACGGGTGAAAACATCAAGTTCCTGCAGGAGGAAATGAACAAAATAGTTGGTGATCAATTGAAAACAAATCAATTAATCATAGCTGCTCTTTCTGAAAAAAAAGTATGACTTCCCTTTTTACAATCCAACACTCCAATACACAAAGATATTCATTTAACGATATGATATACAAAAGAAGCAGCTGGATAAGCTTCACACAGAAAACATTCAGTTCTCATTTTGCTTCACCGAATGCAAAATACACCGAACATTTAAAAAGTTTATGTGACTTTAAAAAGGTCAGGATATTGATTACTCCAGAATGACCAAGTTGACCGTTATGTTTAAGTTGTACGAGCTAAAAAATTGTTGCAACTTCAAATTATAAGTTAACTTTTCTTGTTAATTTTGAGGTAATCGGCTTCCTAATTTTTTTAAGTAAAGTCAACATGTAATCTACCAGTTGACTTAATTAATTAATCAATTACTCCTGTTATACAGTATTAATATTCCCACTATAAGTCGCTCTAGTGTCTAAATGTTCACTTTACACAATTTAAAAAATAGTTTTTGCACTCTTACCATGATTAACACATGGTAACAAGTAGAATCTGTAGTTTAAAATCTGTATTTCAGTCTTCACATTGTTTGTTTCTCACCAAAGAAAAATGACACCACCACACGTTTCACACAGTTCTGGTCTGTTATTCTTTATTGTCTGTGAAGTAGCTTTGACAAAAGTTAACAGTAAGGCACTGCCCACCAAAGCAATTCATTCGTCTGAGGAAAACATTACCAAAAATAAATTACACTCTGAAAATAAATACATGATTATATAATCTGTATTAACTCCTACGGGCCAGCCTTAGTGGTCAATAGTTTGCATAGACAATATTATGATTCTTTAGAGATTCTTACAAAAATAAGGACCATTTATTTATAAGTACTTTTCCTTAAGAGAGGACGTTTATAAAGTGTTACACAACATGACGTAACAAGGTAACAAGTCATAAAATGCAACATCAGGAATTATGACGAAAAATATATTATTATTAGTTCTCAGTTATTTCTGAAGCTCTTATAATTCTTTATATAATATATTCTGCATGCAAATAATCGTTCTACCTCGTAGCTTTTCCAATGAGAAATATTAAGGCTTTATATTTATATCACAACTATAAAGAGTGTAACATTCATATCCTGATAATGCCACCAGCTCGCATCTCTAAGCACAGAATCAACTCTTCGAACAGATGAAATGAGGCAGATGCACAAAGCTCATTTTGGAATGTTTGTTATCACAATTTTCATTTCCTCCAGAGATCCATTTTTTGTCACATACACTCACACACACACAAAATTACAAAAAATGAACATTAGTGTTTTGCCCCAAGAGGCGCCAATCACAGAGTGAGGATGGTCGGGGAGTGCAGGGAGTGATCCGATTGGTCGCCGCTGCTGCTGCTGCGGCGGTGAGCGACCCCGCACGGCTGAGGGGCGTGAGACTGCTGCTGGCTTCCGTGGTGTGATGTAGCATGGGATGTGCTGGAGGCGCCGGAGTCCACCGGAGCCGAGGGGTAGGTGAACATCATGCCGGCTCTGAAGGGCGTGGGAGAGGGCGTGGACGTGAGCACCGGAGTGTGGAGCGACTCTGAGTCGAAGGCAACGGCAGAGATGGACGGCGTCACAGACTTGTTTGGGATGGTTATCTTCGGTTTGGGCTTCTCCATCTTTGTCGGTAGTTTGGTTGAGGGTCCAGGTGTCGCCAAGTCCTCTGGCTCCATTTTGATGCCTCCCAGGGAGGAAACTGATGGATGCGGGTCTGAGTCAGAATCAGAGTCTTCTATTTTACAGATGGGACGGTGGGCCTCCAGCACCAGCTCCAGCTTGTCTCTCTCCTTTTGTAATTCAGCTATTTCCTTCTGCAGACGGGACTTTTCATCCTCCAGCTGGTCAGTCTCCTGCACCGGGGGAAGGGAAGCAGAGAAAAGACGGACATATTGTTAAACTCAGTCCTGAAATGAGAGCTTGTATTTCAAGCATGAACGCCGTGACATTTGTGTGACGTTCACTCACACTCTGCAGTGTGTCTGTCAGCTCCCGGCGGCGATTGCGACATTTTGCTGCTGCCAGTTTGTTCCTCTCCCTCCGTACTCTGCGTCTCTCCATCTCCTCTTGGGATAACTTTTGAAAGAGAGAGAAACAGAAAATATGTTAGTTCAATTGGTATTGTGAAACCTTCTTGCTTTCGGGCAAAAACTGATTTCGTATCATCAAACGCAGACATGCTGAGAGTCCCTACAGACACACACAGGTGAAACACTACCACCATGTGTGCGCAGTGAGTCATCACACTCATGGCGGCTGAATGCGTCTGAAAACGTCTGAGCGTTTATGCCTTTGTTCGCTCTGACTTCACCCAGCACTCCTACTGAATAATTGCCGCTGATCCAATAATTTCCCGCCCTTTCAGAGCGATGATGAGTCACACTCAGACCCCAGCGGTGACTCAGGTGTGAGTCACAGAAAATGACTTGCCCCTGTGAGTCACATGACACTCCACTTCCTGTACCATGAAATTACAACTCCAAGAACCAAACTGATGTGTGCCAACATGTGCCTGATGAAACCGACGAATTACACTGTAGTCGTGACGGACGTGGGGACGGGCTCCTCAAGGCTGAGGCTGTGTTGAGTTGGGTCACTTTAACATCTGTGCTATCTTGTTCTGACACGTTAGAGTCGCTCTGCTAACACAAAGCAGACCGTTGCAAACAGCGTGTCACAGGTGAGTCCACACTGACTCAAAGTAAACACCACAGAAGAACATAAACAGTTCACGGTCGTCCCTGGAGAGTCAATTTTCCCCCTTTTTTTAACCTCAAAATCAAAGAGGTATTGAAATGATGCATTACATAACATCTCTTACGTTATCTTATTGCTAAATGGGGATGTGTAAGTCTGAAGGAAATGACTGTGTGAAGTGTGTCATGGAGAGTTACAGGATATTACACACTGGTTACAGTGAAATGATGAGCAGCTGTCCACACCTCACTACCCTGCAACCCCTCGAAGGAAAATGTCAAATATCAACAAAGAAAATCCCCGTAAAAAACCTCAGATCTTTAAGGTCTACTTCCTTACATGCTCGTCATTGCGGCGCCTCGACGGACCAGGACTGTTAGCAGCCGCCCTGATGACCCCTGGTCTGAAGAGGTGGGAGCTGGAGGGCTGTGGGCCCAGCAGCCGGGCCCCTGAGAGGGTCGGGTACGGGGGTACCGGAGACCGTGAGGGGCCCGGTGGATGCATGAGGGAGGGCTGGACCAGCCACTGGAGGTCCTGGTTGGTCGTGATGGCATTGAGGCTCGGTACGAACTGACTGCTGCCTGCCATTGTAAATTTCTGTAGGTGGAAAAGAATGAATGAAGTTTAGAGGATAAGTTAGAGAAGACTTAAATAAAATAAGAGACACATGTTTCTGTGGCCTTAATGGAAAGTTCTAAATGTTAATTGTTAAAACATCTTTATTTTAAGTCATTATGACACATATGCAGTATAATAACTTCTACATCTACCTAGAAATTAAGTTTAACAGGTTTATTTTGCACTTTAAAGCAGCTTCTACTTGTTTGTTTTATTATATTGTATTTTTTTTCTTTATTAGCTTTTATCTAGATGTCTTTGTTGTACATTCTGTGTTTCCAGTCACATGTCTTTTACCTAATTAACAAAAAGAAGCCTAATAAAGTTTCACTGTACCAGGGTAAAACAACATGACACTGTATTATAGCTTTATATTCACACTTTTTTTCGCCCCCTCCTTGATTTACATCTTGTTTCACACATCTGACCTACATCTGTCAGTGACAACCTGTAGCCCAGTTTGAATGAAAGTCCACTTTACCTGCTCCTGCTGTGTGGTGGAGGTGCTGGAGCCTCCCAGAGACCCGGAGCCGCTGCCTGTGTACGGCGGGTTGCCTCGTCCTTGACTCCCAAAGTTTCGATACATCCTTCTTCTGCCTTTTAAGAAACTTAAATCGGTCCCAGCTGCGCCTGCGAAGTCCTCAGCTCTCGCTTAAATCACTTTCAGATTGAGTCTCGTGTGTGAATTCAAACTTGGGGTAAGCCCACCTTATTGCGGTAAACGGTAGAGTCCAACCCGGCGTGTTTTCGAGGGGTGAACGAGGAAGCGAATGTCTCCTCGGTTTTTTTTCAAACCGCCCTAAAACTTCCTAAAACGACTTCCAGCACTTCCTCCCGTCCTTAGTCACACATCCAGGGGAGCGAGTCTGGGAATGATAGTGAGGTTGTAAACTCTTAAAGCGGCACTATATGTTCACCACGCCCCTCCGCAGTTACGGGAAATACTGTTGTCTGGAATCTCTCACGAAGCCAACCACGTGCGGGTGACGTCATTGACCATATATGGTGAGAGTTTCCTCCTGAGAGCAACAAAGCCGGGATCCCTCGGAGCGAAAAAGACGCTTCTCCTCAGGTCGAGATGATTCTGGTGAAACACTTGTTCAGTTTTCCTCCCTCAGTGGAAGAAGTGTCACCAGTGATGTATGATGCCACTTGTTTTTATTCACTCAGCTTATCTTAAGGTTAAAAGGTAAAACATGGTGTTGTTATTTAAGTTAAACTTTACTGTTATTTTAATATTTGCTCGACTTTTTACACGTAAGGATACAAAAGAAAAAGCTAGTTTAACAATCTGAATGGAAAAAGTTTATCACACTTCACAAAATAAAGGCAGATATTTAAATATCCTCATAGCTTGGAAAAACTTTACAAACACCATCACCAATAAATGACAGAATGATTGCTCATTTAGCTTAAAATTACTAGTTTAATAGTTTGTTTCACTGTAAACAAACAATGAAATGCTTTATAAATTGTCTATAAAGCAACTGTTAAGTATTATAAACAGCTGCTTCATTTAATTGTTTGTTAAAGGTGCATTATGTAGAAATGTTAATCAGATCTTGTGCTTTTTTTTATACCTAAACAAACTAACTCACTGTTTTCATGAATAAATTAACTGAATAAACAAACTGACATTAAAGGACAACAGTTTCATACTGTTTTACTTTGTTTACGTGTGGCGGACCCTGCCACCTTTTCTAGCCTCAAACAGTGATCTGGGGATCTTATTTTCCTCTGAGAACTGGTTTATTATTGTTGAGTTTGTATTATTACCTCATTAATATTGAAAATATAAAAATTCTGAGTTTGAATTGCTACACAAATAGAAACTACATAGTGGTTCGTTAACTGTAATTGCTACCCGCAGACTTGGGGAATAACAGGAAGAGTAAACTGTAATCTGTTCACGTCACAGGGACAAATTATGTATTACAAAGATGATTACAGACACATTCAGTAAAAACGGGGATTACAGTTTTAAAGAATGGTACACTTGTCTGTAACTATGGCAACACTTATAGAGTCTCACACAGTTGTCACTCTGGTCGCGAGTGAAACCAAGTTCAAACTTTATTAATTCTTTCAGATATTATAGATGAAATTGAAGTCATCTGATTAATATTTATTTTCTTTTGTCTTTATTTGCATATGTTTGGTACTGAGGTAATCCAAAAGTATGGGAACAGGTAATTAATAACTGTATCGGAAGGCTTTTTTAAAGTTAACCACACCAGATTCTGGTTACCCAGCTAGTTTTTCCATTCAGCTTTCAATGCCAGTGGAGAATTAATGCTTTTATTTAGTAATTAATGTCATTTTAACTGCAGCTAAAAGTATAATAATGTGTGAAATGTTCTGTCAGAGCAAAACAACTGACTTTAAATTCAAACTGTAAAATATTAGAGTGGTCAAAGCATTTGTATTCAGGGATGGATGTCAGCAACCTTACTATTATATAACACTAGCTGCTTTATAAACAACAGGAAGGAAAACATGCCTCTCTTCTCTCTGCTGTGAGTTTAAAGTCAGGGTTGCGTGTAAACTACAGGACGGGTTATTATGACACAGATGATAAAGTCTACTCGACGCTGGGTGCATGTGCCTAATTGTGCTGAGGTCTTTTG